>JBANCZ010000183.1:0-49809 GCA_037040025.1 Sphaerogastrella javana | reverse complement strand
GGCGAAAAGCTTCGAACTCTGTGAGCCGAGCTTTTACAGCTTGCAAAGGGTTTGGAACCCGGCTTCTGATCTGAACAGCAAACCTTATATAGATGTGTTGAATATCAACTGTCATCTACATCATCTACGTCATCTACTGATCATCTATGTATGCATATATCTGAAAACCTTGTGCATCTGCAAGCATGATAAATGATGTGGCAGCATAACAATAGATCAGCTTAGCATAAATACTATATGGATGGTGGAAACGTAAAATCCAAATATTAATACCTATTGTTTTTCGCTTAAGACGTTTCACACGCAGTCAGCACACGCACGTGGGCGTTCTCTATAAGCCCCCCTCTTCTTCACAGAGTCATCACCCACTCTGAAGTTTTGCAGGGCAACCAAATGTTAATCACCCAATGGAGCTAAACAAATTTTTTTGTTGTTTTTGTTTTCATTTTCATTTTCGTTTACTTTTACGTTTTCTATTTCTATTTTGTTTGTGCTTTATTTTTTTCATTTCGTTGTTAATAATTATGTGAAGCAAAGTGCGCAAAGTTGCTGCAACATAAAAGTCCAAATTATTGACAAGATTTATGATTTTATTAGCTGTATCGACACTTCTGTTATATAAAACCAAACAGGTCAATTTCGTTGCGGTAGGGCTGGGCTGGTATGGGCTGGTCTGGGCTTGGTTCGATCAGGTCACACGTAATTAATGGATATCACTTAGCATTTTGTTGTTTATGAATTGGGTGTTATACGCATAATTATTGTGTGTTTCGGTCACGGTTAAATTGATAAATCTAAATATAATAAATTGAACAGGACAGCAATAATTCATTTTGTAACTCTGGCGAATATTGTTAGCAAAAAAATAAATGTGAATCTCTTCAATTCCTAGTGATATTCATCAACATTTGCAGCTGAATAAACAGAATATAATAAATGAGAGAGATCTTTGCAATTAATTTTCCCATTTAATTAAAGTTACTGCAACCAATCAAATTGGAATTGATTACTCAGAGGATAGTGTATGTTAACCCTTTACATTCATGCATTTCTTTATTCAATCAAATATCAAGTCTTTGTAGCGCCTCTTTTGAGTGTGAGTATTCCAACAATTTGTAATGAATATAACATAACAGAAGCTAAGGTAGAAGAAGAGTTTGAAGCTAAGGTAAAGTCTGATTTGGGGGCTGAGACAGAGGCGTTTTTGAGAAACGACAGGCCAGTGAAGAAAAATGCCTGGGCATGACATTAAGCTGCAGACAATAGATATCAATTGATGGTACAGGAGTTCATATGGTCAACACAATGCGATGCCGCCTATAAATGCCTACCATGTCAGTAGCCTAACAAGCAATTCCAATTCCAATTCCATCTCCAACTCCAGCCTCAATCTGTGTTGAATCTGAATATGTGCTTTTGCGGGTGTAACTATGGCTTGGCACACAATTAGGCGGCTGCCAAATGATTGATTTAGCTTACTTAAAAACTCATTTCGTATAATCCGGCATGGACAGTGACTGACCACGCCAGAAAGAAAATGATAATCAAAATGCCAAAGCAAAGCGAACTCACACCGAAAGCGAAAATGAAACTGAAGCCGTAGCTCAAGATAAAAGAGATGAAGCTGAAAGCAAAAGCAGATAGCAGATACCTCTGGGCATATCGATAGCAATCAAAGCGATAGCTGAAGATCCGTATCAAATGGATGACCTCCAAAATCCAAATCCAAAACTCACATGCAAATGAGATAAACGCAATGCGTTGGTAACTTTTTGTTGTAGATTACCTGGCTGCTATATTCCTCAGACTTTGTCTCTGACTCTATTTCTGTTTCTGTCATAGTCTTGGTCGCAGCCCATCTATATTTCACACCTTAAACGGGTGGATCAATGGATCCATTGCTATTTATTTTTCTAGCCATGTATTTGCATTTCAAATCAATACGAGTTTGCTCTTATTGACATGTTTATTTTTATACTTGTGGCAAACAAAGACCTTTGTCTTACTTACGATTATATTATATGCACATCGCACGAATCGCATGAACCAGCATATCATATCCATAGTTTTGATTTTTTTTTATATTTATATATTTTAAACAAATTTCTCAATTGTTTTTGGCTTGTATTATTCGTGCCATTTATTGACCCAAAGCCAAACAGCTTAGCTCTTGGTTAATTTGCCACTAATAAACATAAATATCTCTATCTCTGTGAGTCCCCATCTCTCTTGCTATGAATCTGATCTAAGTCTGAGTCTGTCTCTCACTTCGTCTGTCTCTGACTTCGCCTGTCTCTCACTTCGTCTGTCTCTGACTTCGCCTGTCTCTGACTTCGCCTGTTTGACTTTGTGAGTGAGTGACTAGATGATGTTTTTGGACAGGGGCATGTCATAATCGAGCCTTGATTGGAGCAGCGCTGATGAGTCGATTATGAGTGGCACACACGCACACACATGCTGAAACGGAAGTCATTACAAACAGGGCGTGGCATTTGCCATAAAAACGAATAATTTTTAAAGGTTTCAGCTAATTCGAAATGACAGCAAACCGTCAGAGCGAGCCCATAAAACCATGCCTGTTCCATCATTAGCATATACCATTTCATTTGATACACATATAATTTGTATACCTTTGAAATGGTATCGCAACTGAAAGCCACAAAACTTCATTAAGAAATTAACAAAATGCAGATGCGAATTATCAAATTGCAATTTGCAATGCTGCCAAACAAGTAGCCAAAAACTTGATACATTGCCGTTGGAGCATCACGTTCAGCCTACAGTTGGCGTCTCCATCGGAGTCGGAGTTGAATTTGGAGTCATGTGCAGCTGCCGTTTGCCAGGTGATGTTGATGCTGCCTTTACCACAATCAAAATTTGTTCAATGTGCAAAATGCCAAAAAGCATACCTGCTTGCCTTTCAGACGATCTGACGATCTGACTGTCTGACTGTATGACTGTCTTACTGCCTACTTGTTTGGCCAAAAGTCAAATTGAAAATTTCTTGAGAGCACTGGATAAGAAGAGAGAGCGAGAGAAACGCATGTATACGATACGTATACGATATGTTGCCAAACGGAAAAAGGGTGCAAACGGGTTCAAAATGTGCACAAGGCGATGAATCGATGCTGCGGCAGCGTTTAAATATCAAAAGTCACGCCGAAGAAAGCAGGTTTCCAGTCTTTCCTATGGCCTATGCCACATTATTTGCTGTGCTATGACACCGCCTGGTTTTGGCGTGGTGGTATTGCTGTTAACGCGACTTCGTTATTTGCTTTTCGGTTTTCTGTTTTCTGTTTTCCGTTTTTTTTTTTTTTTTTTTGTATTTTTATTTTGGGCACAGCCTGCGCCTTACAATATACATAGATTTCGCAAATACACATAATGCTGTGTGCGCTAAATGATGTGCCGATGCAGCATCAACTCCACCGTCAACTCCAGCGTGTGTGCCCATGTGGTAACCTGCCATGCCACTGCTGCGATTTTTACTGCCAGCGACCTGGGGTCGACAGCGGAAGAGCGAAGAGTGTAGATCGAAGCACATGTCAGTTCAGCAAACACTTGGCACAGGGAAAACTAGCTCTGGCTATGCAGACTATGTGGCCAGGTTTGCCAAAGACGGAGGTTTTAAAACATACTAGATGCTTGTTGTGTTATGACAATCTAACAAAGTGTCTTTAGATCATATGATTATCCTTAGAGGTTTTTACAATTCAAGTATTGTATTTAAGTAGAGCATCATACATGGTCAATAGCAATCTCTGTATTTGCTGCAATTTCCCCAACCGCTTGAAGTGCGATCATTCACGGTCAAACAAAGCTTCCAGGCGATGGCACTGCAATTTGCAGCTCATCAACGCCGCATTGGAATAGATACTAGTTGTTGAGGTGTTCGATTGTCAGCAAAAGGCAAATAAAAATGTAAGCAACAATAATAAACAAGGCAGAAACACTGTATACTGTGGCTTTGATTTTTCGCCGTTTTCTTCTGCATTTGCAGTATTCGCTCCATATGAGTGTGAAGAAGGAAATGGTCAACAAAACGGAAATCAGCTGTTTCTGTCTGTGTGTGTGTGTGTGTGCGTGTGTGTGGACAGTGCGTGCTTCAGAGCTAAGCCTAAGCTTGTAATTTGCATGCGCAAATGGCGCTAATTTGAGTGAAATTTTTACCGCGAAATGGCCTGAAAACTTCGAGCCAAAGCTGGCGGAAGGTGCAGCCTGGCCACAGCTATGATCTTTGTGGCGCGTGTTGACTGTGGCTGCGGCTCATTAAGATTTTAGCCAACGCTGCAGGCAAGGATTTGTGGCTTGGCCAAAAACCGAAATCCAAAAAAAACCAGTTGGCCTGCTCTGCCACGCGAAAGGCTGAAGATGCTGCCCAAAACGCTGTTAAATAACTTTAAAGTTTACGACTAAAGCGTCATCATCAAAGGCCGAGAGATGATAAACTGAAATGGAAAGTGGACAAAGCAGTGATGTCGCAGTCTGGCAACTTGTGGCAATTGAGACACGCATAAGACGGCAAAGAAAAGCTTAATTAAATAACAGTTTAGCGTTTTGGTAGAATTAAATGATTGCATCATTCAGGGCCGCTCAAAGATTATGATTTGCAATAACCGTATGGCTGCACTCCAAAGCCAAGTTCAAAATGTACATAAGGGCCACTTGTGTTATAAGCAGAGGCAAAGAGCAATAATAATAATAACAACAACAACAACAACAACAACAACAACAATAGCAAAAAGCAACAATAACAAAAGTCTGCAAATAGCGCAGCTTTCATTCATTAGGCTGCCGCCAGCAAAAGCCAAAGTCTTAGCCACGATCAACAGTTGGCAACATTGATGCCAACGCCGACGCTGCTTCTGCTGCTGCTGCTGCTGCTGACTTCGCTGCTGCTGTCGCTGTCGACGCCAACGTTGGCAACATTGCGGCAGCAGCATCTTCAGCTTCAGGTCCGTTGGTCTCTTGGGGCAGCCAAGGGGAAACCACAGACAAAAATTGAATGCTTGCGCTTGCGCCTCAGTTTCAGTCTGCAGCGAGCGTTCAGACGGTTCAGTTGTTGTTTGCCAGCGGTCAGCCGCATAGAGCTTCCCCCTAGCAAACCAAAACCACCCGAAAAAAACCAAAAAAAAAAAAAAAAAAAACTTAAATCGAAAAACAAAATACACAAACAACAAACGAAATTAAAAGCAAAAGAGCAAGAAATCGCGAGAGGAATACAATATAGACACAACGGCGACCTATCGTCTTAAGTTTGCTCTATTTGATTTTTTGGTGTGAACTGTTCGCTAATTTGAAAGAAACGATTTGAAAATTTTGCAATTAAACGAAATTAACACGCCGACAATAAAAAGTGCAACGGAAAAGACTCGTTATAAGCTGTAAACAAATCAATTTTATATATCTTCCCCCCAGCTGCTCTTCAATGCATCTCTAATAACTAACTAATAATAACTGTAAGCGTTAACAACTAATACGCATTTGATTAGTTTCGGTCTGAAATTTTATTAACGTTTTCTCAGTTTTTGGCTGCCAAAAGAATTTTGAAATAGTTTTACAACAAATTGGATTACGTACAAATACGCTGAATTTTGAGGCAAACATGTTTGCGGTAAGTATAAATTGACATTTATTTGAATATATTCGTAATTATATAAAATAATTTTCAATAAATAAAGTCCATTACAATATATGTACATATTTTAATATTTAATATTGAAATATATGTATGTTTACATTCAAAATTTGATATGGCCAAGCTTTTGTTTAAATCGAAGAAACTAGTTATCATACTGATTGATCTTATCTGATTTAAAATATTGATAAATTATTTATTCATTCATTATTTACATTTATGATATTAAAATTTACCATTATAAAAAAAACATCAATTATAAAGTTTATTTTATAAAAAATACTGTCATATATTAAATTTAATTTTAAATATTTGTTGATATTATATACAACTAATTGAAGCTTTTTAACACTATGTTTTTTAAATCTTTTTTTACTTGACCTATAAATTATATTTATAAAACATTACATATTAATTATATTTAGTTCTATTGACAACAATAACAGAAAATATAGTACATTATATTTGTGTTAAAACTCGACCTTGCAATCGAACTGATATGTATAATAACTTTTTATTGAAAACTTTCTTCACATAATGTTCATGCAGAATTTTTTGTTTGTTTTGTTAATAAAATTTAATCCTCGTAAAATGACTATTTTAATTTAGAGAACCTATAAACATAACATTGTCTTATTGATTTAGTCTGATTCTGGGACTGTTAATTATAAATTAACCAAAGCTGACTGTTCAGAAATTATTATAGTTTAGAAAGTTTTATAGTTTTTATAGATAGTGGAAAGTTGTACACTTGTCGAAGGCTCAGACAGTATGATGTTTGCTAATCAAATTAGACAAACAGTAAATGAATTGTTGTATGTATGATGATCGTACACGATGATGACCAATTAGCCAAAGCTGCGAGTCAACTACGCCCCATTTTGTCGCTTTGAAAGTCATGGTTAGAGAGTGTGGGAGTCTTTGACGATTGACGATTAATGAATTCAGCAAGTCGATCAATCGAACGATCGAACAATCGATCAAGCTATCAATCTATCAAACAAAGCATAGGTCTATGTATGTATTTGTGTGTGTGTTTTTTAAGCATATGCATATTTACACATTTTTTTTTTTTTGGTGGGCAAATTAAATTGTTGATAGTCATTTGATTTGCATGCCAAGTCATTTGTGTAATGGCTTTTTAATGATTCCATAGCAAAGCGATGCCCCCAACTGGGCAATAAAACAATTTAATTAGCGATACTTGAGACTCATTTGGTTCACAGATGCATTTACCGTTTTTACCGGACATCTATATTTTTCAATAGATATATCTATATAAAGATGGATAGATCGAGTCATTCGTGTGCTTGATTTAGATCGTAAAAAGTATTCGATTGTATTTTATTTTCGAGTTAATTAGCTATTAAATTAAAACTTGTATATTATCGCATACCAAAAAAAAAAAAAAAAAAATGAGATTAAAAAAATAATCAGCCTCTCAGTAGCTCATTTGATTAATGACGAATCTCTTGTGCGGTGAACGGTATTTCGCTTATATCTGTGTTAACTAAATTAAGTAGTTTTTACACACCAATCAAGTTTGTCGTATTAAGCAATTTGTATTTGTGACGTAGCTTGAAGGTTTTCTGGTTCTTTTTCGATTCAACACTTTCATTAACGCCACAATGCCAAAAGGCCAATTCCGTAGCCAAAAAACACACCCTGCCATATCCGATTTCAGCTTATGTAACTAGCTAAAAAAAATAAAATAATAATAACTGTTGCTGCTGCTGCCGCTACGACCTGTTACAAAGTTGAGAGTTGGCAATGGGTTTTCTTCAATTGACCAGACAGACAGGCAGCCGGACAGCTAGGCAGCCAGGCAGCTTTACAGCTGGACAGGTTAGCTTGTCGCGCTGGAGCCTGGACAGCCGACTGGGCAGGCCGGCAAGTCATCAGTGAAGACGTTACCAAAACGCAAAAGATGTGTCCATGTGTGCATCTGTGCATCTGTTCGCTGTCTGTTGACATGCAATAAAATTTCACTTTTCACCGTTGCATAATTGCAGTTTGACAATGCTTAAAATTGATTATGTGTGTTTGGTGTCGCCGTCGACATCTGCCTATGCCGTCTCTCCTTCTCTCTCTCTCTCTCTCTCTCTCTCTCTCTATCTCTTTCCCTGTGTGCTGCCTTTGCTGAAAGCTTCCTTGCCAGGCAGCGAATTTCACCAGCCCAAAATAAGCAATGTGCAACATAAATCATGCCGCAGTGCCTTGAGAATTGTTGAACAGCATTAAAAAAAAAATCCAACAGGTCGCGTGTCAGCAGTTGCAACTGTAGTTGGAAACAAAGTGTTACACGTAGTGGCAACACGGATTATCTTGGCTTCACGAAAAAAAAAAACATTTAAAAATATGTTAATTGCAATTAAATATAAGTAAAGTAAAAGCACTCACGATAGAGCATCATTTACAAGACTGGCATCTTATATGTTCATTCGGTTCATTCACGAGAGGCGCCCGCCCTCACAATCCGCACAATCCACAATCGTGTCCATAGATCTGTATCCATTCAGCAAGAGTTTTGCACGATATGGTGTGACTGTCAAAATAACAATTTACCATACTAAAAAGGTCGCTTTTCCACGTAAACAAAAACACGTTGAGCGCATAAATCAAAACAATGACAACGACATAGACTACAACGCGGATGCCGACATAGACACCAACTCCGATGTCGATGGTGCTGTCGCTGGCAACACCTGCCTGTTGTGGTGTCATCCATATATCCAGACGGAGCTTGAGTTACGACTGCGCGTTTAGATTTGGCATAGATTGTTGTGTTACTGTTGTTGTAAATATATATTTGATATAAATACTAGTACTATGATTGTGTGCACATAACGAAATTTTCTCTGTGTGTAGGGTCTCTGGTGTCTTTTTGTTTGAGTGTGATTTGGTTGCAAGTTCGTTGCCTAAATCTTTTGTCTTTCTATGACCCTTTCAAATTGACGTTAAACGTTTTGATGGCTCTGTGCAGTCACTGCGCGCGCGCACTCCTCATTATTGTGCTGAAAGGTCAACAGCAAGTCCAAGTTCCCCACAGAAAGTACACGCTCAACTTAAGTGGCACACGATGTTGGTGGTGGTGGTGCTGCTGCTGCATACAATGTAAGCGATTTTGCATAATACATATAATACATAATAATATGCAACAGTAGAGGAAAACAAAGCTATAGCCATAGCTACAGTTACAGCAGCCCAACAAGCAACAACAACAACACAACAGAGTCCACTTTAGGTGGGCAAATGATGACGACGACAACGACGACTCGATCATCTTCAACCTCATCATCTGCCTAAAAGCCAGATGCGCTTGCGTCGATAAAAGTGAAACCGAAATTGCCCATGTGCCGAGTGCCGAGTGCCGAGTAACCAGTGCCGAGTGCCCCATGCCGAGCACCCAGCACTCAATTCCCTCTATATGTACAGACTTCGAGTGCCGAGTGCCATTGACATTGCATTTTTACCCAAACAACAAAACAAGAAAAAATAATAAAAATAATAATAAAAAAAAAGAAAAGATTTGCCTCCTCCAAACAGTTGATCATCCAACTCATCCAACTGCTACCATACTCCCGCAAACTCACAGACAGACAGATAGACATAGAGACTGACAAAACTCACAAACTCACAGAGTTGCAGACGTGCAAACAATGGGCAGACTATTACGCGAGTTGCCTCAAAAAAAACCAGACACACTTGGTGTGTGTATGTGTGTGTGTGTATGTGTTTGTTTTTCACTCTCTGAAAATTTATTGCAATACGCGCCCATTGGTAATTTTTTATGATTATTTTCTCTGCGTATTTTATATTTTTATATATTTTGGTTGTTTTTTTTTTTTGTTTTTCAAATTTCGAAACGCCTTTGCGGATTAATGAATTGGCTTGACCAAGCTGTAGATTAGGATTTTCCCCCAGGTTTTCTATGAGCAAAAACTATTGATTGAATCATTGTCTAATCATTTGATATTATTATCATTATGATTATTATTATTATTATGATTATTAGCAGACAGATATTCATATGCAATTTGTTGAAAGCCAAAGAAAAACATGTCAAATGTGACAAGGTTCAACTTGAACTTCCAGCTCGTTAACAGCCCATCGATGGCAAACTTGACCTCTGGGCCAATTAACAAAAATACAACGCACGTCTGGCAGGTCGTTGAGCGTGTTCGCACTTAGCATAAAAACAATACGGGCCAGAGTGGCAAAATGATATGGCATATCTTTATCTATATCTGTGTATCATCCATCGGTCGCTACATTCAATCGAACGATGAAGCGAGCAATAAGCAAAACGAAACCAAAACTCAATTAAATGCACATAAATATGCAAATGCATGCGGCATAATAGATGCTAAATGAATTGTAACAAGCAATGAATATGAATGGTATCGCATCAGTCCATCAGCCCATCAAGCCATCAACCCATCGACCCATCGAATACCCATAATCACATACACCCATTGCCCAACACACACACACACGTATATACACAGAGACCCCATCAAACGCCAATCAAAAGCTCACATGCATGTCAAAACAACTATGAACTTAGGGTCCAAAAATCGAAAACAAAGGCGATAAATAAGTAAGAAGAGCAACAGAAAGAAACAGAAAGAAAACACGACAAAATATGAAAAGCATTTGATGCAAAGCTGTGGAAACTGAAGAACTGAAAGGGCGCTTAGCCTCGGTTCAGCTTCGATATTTTAGTGTGAAATTATGCAAATGGCATTGGCTTGTTATAGGTGTATACATATTGTATATATAGGTGGACAGGTGCAACAACATACACACGCACACACACACACACACACACGCACACACACACACACACGCACAACAATTATCTGTGACTTTATGGGACTGCGCTTTGATTCGGCTACAAAACATGGTAGCCACAAAGGCAGTTAAAAGCTCATAAAATACTGTAACAAATTTATTGGGCAACCCCAGGCTTTAAAGTAGAGTATCAATGCGACTAGTCCGAATGCTGTATGCCCTTGCCAAAAATGTGACATTATATATATATGTATTAAAGATAATATAGATATTTATTGCAACTATATAAGCATATAATTGCAGCTATTTGTGATGTTTGGTAGTGCCTAATGTATTTATAAATTTATAGCTACTTAAGCATCTTTTAGTTACAATCTAACTATGGCGTTTTAGGGCCCATCAATCGCTGATATTGGGCGTCTACTAGTTTGGCTTATGGCCACTTATAATTTATGTTGATTTTTTATATGCAATTTATGTGATTGCTGCATTTTATGGCATTGATTTAATAAGGCTTACCAAATAATACGCATATTAATATTTATGCTGTCCTACATCAAAACATAAATAAACATCCAAATTTCGCATACACACACACGATCACATTTGCCAATTGGCCAGAGGATTGCCACATACCAACAGATAAACAGCTTATATCAGGTTTTTGTATTCCTCCAATCAAATGAGTTGGCCCACCAGCTGATTCGCAGTGCGTGGATTATGGATCCCAGCGGAAAGTATCCAGTGTCCAGTTGCCAGATTCCAGGCTTGAGTAATCACAGCAAACCTGTATGGTAAAATGAAAAATGCAGAATGCATTTGCAGCTGTTAAAAAATGCAACTTGCTTGTTCAAGCAGCGATCAGCGGGCGTGAAATTAATCACATCGTCAGACGTAAGATGCCACACTCTGTGTCCACCCCGTCATCCCCTCTGGGAGCCAGTCTTAAGGCTGTCAGCTCAAATTA
This sequence comes from Sphaerogastrella javana, assembly GCA_037040025.1. Taxonomy (NCBI): domain Eukaryota; kingdom Metazoa; phylum Arthropoda; class Insecta; order Diptera; family Drosophilidae; genus Sphaerogastrella; species Sphaerogastrella javana. Next base: position 38,410 of record JBANCZ010000183.1, on the reverse strand, counting down.
CTGGGCATATGATGTGCCATTTTTTCAATGGAAGTGGGTAACCCAGTCTTACACACTCACACACACACACATATACTCATTACTCTCTGTTTATCTTGAGTTTCGCGTTTTGAATGGACCTGACGAAAGTGAAGTTTCAATTTGGCCAAGTTAATTTTTTTTTTTCATTTTTTTTTTGCCTTATGTAAGTGCTACTCTTCATTGGTTGTTTTGCTTTTTTTTTGCTTTTATGAGCGCAAAGCAAATAAACAATAACAATTTCAGCCCACGCCAGTAACAATAAAACAATGTATAGACAACTATACCTTTTGTGCATTGATTTATTGCTAATTTATTGACGTTGCTCGATTGTTAATTCATTTTTACACTTTTTACACATTTCTTACATTTCTCTGAGTGCGTCTCTTTGGGCTTGCGGAACTCTGCGGCATATCTAATAAATGAAAAGTAATTAAAAGTAATGTATTGAGCATTTTATTCATGGCTCAAATGTAGGCACAACACGCGATTCGGATAATCCGCAAATATCTAACAGCCCAGCGAAAGTTATTGTACATAGTACATTGTATATTATAGTTATAAGATACATATTTGTCTTAGATCTTGCTAGACGTCAAAGTTTATTGTACAAACAGAGCTCAGAGTTATTTATTGTTTAGCTAAATATTATTTGTTTTTTTATAACCATTTTTTTCTATCTGTTGGAAAAGCAAAGAAAATCCACATAGACCATAGTATGTCCATACACTGTAAAATGTCTATATATAGTTTTGCTTTATGATGATTTGAACAAATAAAGAGGAAATATGAGCTCTTAACAATATTTTGCTTCCGCAAGCATTTGTTGTGTTTCTTTTTACTCGTTTACAAATATAATTTTCATGTTGAAAAAAAGCAAATGAAAATGCATGCAGTGAAAACATTATTTCTACTTTGGGGATGACCACGTTTAGCCTTTTCTTTTAGCCGTAACATAGCCGCTAGATTTCCCACTGCATGCAGACTTATGATGATTACCATTTTATATTTCACATTTTACGTTTTACATTTTACATTTTACATTTTCCAAGGCGTGTGTTGGGCTAGGTAACTTGATTAGCGCACAGACCACTGACTGACTGCCTGACGGACTAATGATGGAGTGACGGACTGTTGGATTTTCATGGTGAAATTGACGCAAATGAGGAGCAAGTCAGACGGCCACTATTGATTTTGCGGCTTTTTATTTTGCCAAAAAGTAGAAGAAGCAGAAAAAACTCAACAACAAAAAAGGCAAGCTAAACAACAGATACTGAGACTGGGATTGAGACTGAGAGTTGGCTGTAAATTTTGAGTTGAGACAACAAGAAAAACAACGTGAAATATTGATTTGCCTGCAAAATCCCAGTGAAATTGATGTTGTTATTGTTCGTTTTGTTGTGCGATGTTTTCTTTACTTTTTGCGATTTTTTTTTCATGGTTTTCTCTACTTTGGCCTTTCGCAGAACTTGAACTTTAAACCTGCACAGGGCGGAGGACTTCAAAAGTCTTCCGTTTTACAACTGTAAAATTATTGTTATTATTATTACGTTTTCATTTTTTTTTTTTGTGTGAAAAAGAAAAAAATGGCGAAGTCATGTCAAAATTTGATTGATATTGTTAAATATGCTTCAAGCCATTTATGCTGATGCTTTAAGCCAACACAATGAATAGAAAGCGGCAACAAATCAAGCAAACCGCTATACCACAATCTAGTATGGTATAATATAAATGTATTGATGAGGTGTTGATAATGGCAAAAGATTAATCGTTATTTTGGTTACGATGAGGTCGTGAGGTGGCTTAAGGATTGGCAGCGATTAGGATAGTTGCTGCCAAATTGTATTTATTAATATGCCAGATTTAGCCATAACATACAATTTCGTTGGCTTTATACTCTTTGGCTCTTTACCATTTTTTCCATTTTACTTATTTTCTTTTTTTTTAGAGTTTGCATCCCGCATTGTTGATTAAATAATGCAAGAGAGCTCTTGAAATGAAATCAATGCGCAGCCAAATACGGACCGCAATTGTTAACAAATTTTAGCCAAGTGGCAAGTGGCAGAAACGTGACTGCAACACAATCCAAGTCCTGTGCCGCAGTCAAAACAATGCCTAGACGCTAGACGAACTAAGTTGAGCTAAGCTGTACTAAGGCCAAACTAACATTAGGCGCAACAGGTGGTCAGATAAGCTTGAGTTTGCTTTGCCTGCTGCTGCAATTAGACTAAACTTTCAGCGAGCGGCACAAACGAGCAGTACCAAGCCAATTTTGAAAACATTTCCGAGCGAATAATACTCAGTTATAGCCAGAGTCGCACTTCGAGTTGAGGCCTGCATTAAAAGTTAGAGCCAGGGCCTGAAATCAATCGGCAAGCTGTTGAAAATCGCAAATTGTGCAAATGCAACGCTACATTCAAAACTCAAAAATGCAACATTCAACAATCAACATTCAACATTCAGCATTCAGCATTTAGTATTCAACTAAATGTATTCAACATTCCACTGACTAGACAATCACTACTACGAGTTACGTATGAAACAATAATGCGTTATGATTTGCAGTCTGTACAAATGCCGGAAAGATGAACATGCACAGATAAGACACCTTAGCCAGCATAGTTGAGTTTTCAGTTTGAATACGTGCCATATGAATGCTATTACGAATACGAGTACAAGTACTCATATAGAGTTTGCTAAGAGAATATTGCTGCAACTGAAGCAAGTCTATTTTTAAATTTATGCATAAAGTTCATGTGGGGCAGACTATTGGTTATTTCTAAATAATAATATATTACTAAGTTATAGTATAAGAAATAATAAACAAAATTAAATATAAATATTCAAGGCTCATAATTGGGAATAAATGATTTCATTTATTAAATTAATTAAAATTTTTACCGAATTTAAAGGACAATTTTCTCTAACGAGTTATAAGTTTATTTTAGTAACCCAAACATTTGTTTAGTTCATGCAATTGTGCAATGCTCGAACTAAATAAGTTTACTCTTTTGGCCAGGCCATAGATGTAAATCGTTTTGTGCAGGCCTCGCTCTATTTATGGCCATCACCTAGCATCACCTGACATTATCTCAAATGAGGCTTAAACTGTGCAGTCTGCCATGGCAAGACATCACATCGAGTTTTTCTTTAAGGAAGGTCATGGGATAAGTCAATGTAAGCTTATGTAGCTTCATCAGGCAAATGTCTCAATTATGTATATCATAAATATAAGTATAAATACTAATTATAATAACACTTATAGTAAATATGAACTATTTGAACTTCAACTCTACAGAGACATTTCAACACGCTACCCTGGGCGTTGCTTGTGGCGCTGCTGTTCGCTGCGCTCATGCTCCAATTGGCAGCTGGAGCTACGACCGAGACAGAGGCTGAGGCTGAGGCAGAACCAGAGACAGAGACGGAGAATGTGAGCACCGAGAGCAATGAGATAATACCGCGAGAGGCCATACAAAAGTTAGACTTTTCGGTGCGGCAGGCGCTCTTGCGTGCCATAGACAAACTGGAGAAGGAGGAGGCTGCCTCATCAGCTGTCGCCGAGCCGGAACAGCCGAGCACAGTGGCACCACTCAGGCTCACCACATTGCCGGCTCCACGTGATCGTGAAGAGATATTGGAGGAGAGCACCAGCTCTACCGATGCAGTAGTGCCAACGGTTCAGTTCTATACGGCAACGTTCGATGAGCGCAATGCACAGGAGCAGCTGCTGTCCTCCTTTATCGATCGCTCCAAGCTGTGGAAAAAGACCACATTGGTTAAGCAAACCGGTGCCGTGTCACCGCTGGCTCTAGAAGTCAAGTCAGAGGCAGATGTGGGCCCGGACACGCGACAGCTGACACGCAGCGTGGACAATTCCTTGGGCAGCAATGAGATTGCACACGATATCAGTAACGAGATTAAGTTTGAGATACGCAACGTAAAGAAACCTACAACTACAACCACTACTACAACTAGCACCACGACCACAACACCCAGACCACGCACCACCAGGCGTCGCACCACCACCACCACGACTACAACAACAACCACCACGCCACGGCCGACACATAACGAGGATGGGGAGAATATTGAGCTGGTGGACAAGCAGGACATACGCATACAGGAGGCACCACTGGTCACAGCCTTCACTGTAGATCTCGATGAACGGGGCGCCGCACAAAAGTTCCGACCGCTGCTGCAGGCTGAGCACAATTACCAACAGCAACAGTTGTCGGTGCCACTGTCTCTGCCACATGGACCCACCATTACCAAGCTGAGTGTGCTCGAGTCTGAGCTGGGTGTACCAGCGCTGACCACCCAGAGTCCCACGAGTACCACCAGCAGCACCCTGAGTAGCACCAGCCATGCGGGATTCTCTACGACGCCAGCATTTGTGAGCAGCAGCAACAGCAACAGCAACATCAACAGCAACAGTGGCAGCAGCAGCTCCACTAATAACTACATCAAGGTAAGTGCACAATTCGCCAAATGGCAACACACTAATTCTGTCCCATTAGGCACCATTGGCTGCACCCGCATCACCCATTGTCAATAACTACATCATTGAACGCCAACGCGCGCTGGAGCAGCAGATCTATCAGCTGAAGTTGCAGGCGCAGCAGCAACAGGCGCTGATCTTGCGCCAATTGAAGCTGTTGGAGGAGCAGAGTCAGAGTCGTTACCAAGCATCGCCTATTGCGCAATCGAGCACGCTGCATCCACTGCAGCAACAGCAGCCACAGCAGCAGCAGCAACAACTGCAACAGCAGCAGCAGCTACAACTGCAACAGCAGCAGCAGCTACAACTGCAACATGCATCACTGGAGGCAATACAAACGTTGCAGCCGCCATCTCCGGGTTATTCCATTAGACCTTCGGTGGAATTTATACCCAGCACACATACCAAAACCATTATCTATCCCACATATCCAATTGAGCAGCAATTGCCGCTGCGCGATGCCGTTGCGGCTCATAAATTTGCCCTGCACGGCAGCAACAGCAATAGCAACAGCAATAGCAACAGCAACAGCAACGGCAACAACTATCAGAAATTGCCAACACCAACGAATACAGTGCAACAAATTTTCCAAAATTTGCAACAAAATTTGCAAAAAACAGCGGAACAAAACACCAATAGCATTGCCAACGGCAACAGTAACGGCAACACCAACAACAACGGCAACAGCAACATCAACACCAACACCAACAACAATCATTTGCAGTTACAAGCAACAAATCAGTTCAACTTTGCGCCCGCAGAGGCGTCGCTGCTCCAAGCCCTGCCCCAGAATAATTACCAACAACAATTTCAGCAACAACAGCAGCAACAACAACAACAACAACAACAACAGCAACAACAACAATTGCTGCTGCCCAGCTATGTAAGCAATGCGCTGTACCAACAACAACAGCAACAGCAACAGCAACAGCAACAACATCGACCACGACTCTTCAGGCAGGAAACGGGCACTGGCAACTTTGGTCTGAATAATGCCAATATTGAAATTCAGCCCAGCAGCTCGTTTGCTACCACAATTGTCAGCCAGCAGACAAATCTGGAGAATCAGAATTTCTATCGGCAGCATTTGACGCCTCAGTTGAGCAGCCAACTGCAACAGAATGCGCAACAGTATTTGCAACAACAGCAACAGCAACAGCAACAGCAGCAGCAACTGTTGCAGCCACCAACAGCAACAGCGACATCAGGTGGAACGAACAGCGTAAGCTCAGGTAATCCAAATCATAGACTAAATAATAGACCCATCAATAATCATTTAAGTCATCTTAACAGTTTAAGAAATCTTGAAGAATTGAAAGTAATTAGTAAAGTTTTAGCTCTCAACCATGGCATACCGCAATTTGCATCACAAAACCTGCACTACAATGGCGCCTTTTGAGCACCAGCAACCATCACCACCAACCAGCACCAACCTCCACCAAGAAGCACGTACCACGTACCAAGCACAACCACCGTCTCTTGCGCAAGTACCAACAATTCGAACTTCCCCCACCCCACAAAATATGCATTGCACATCCAACATAACAAACACAAAGATCACCAACACCAACACCAACACCAACAGCACCACCAGTCACCAGTCAATCCTTCCCGGCCGGATGTCTGCCGTTCTAGGCCCTTCAGTTAATTAAGTTTCTCTTGCAATTTCATTGTAAATACGCACCTAAGACATAAGCCTATTGTTAATGAAACACACACACACACACACACGCGTATGTACTACAAGGACAACCGTAGTCGAAGCTGAGACAGTGGAAGGACTCCGCTTATTCATATCCAACAGGGATGCTGATGGACGAGGCGAAAATATACCATACAATACATTAAACATATGATCATGTTATGCTGCTTGCATAAGCTGCAGACATTGAAATGTAATAATTATTTATTTTCTATGTGAATAAAGTCTATGATAAAGTACAATAAAACAAAAACAAAACAATAAAATAAATATAAAAGAAAACAAAAATGTAAAAGAAAACAAAAAAAAAAAAAAAAAAACATATTGACATAATTTGCAATTTAGTAATATCATTATTGATTGTATGTTATATGTTACATGAGGATTACAAATAAATAAACTAAAATCTCTAGAAAATTATTTATTTTTATTGCTATTGGAGATTTGCTTAGATATTGTTTAATATTTGCCACTGACAGTCTATTAATATTAATTAATTGATTTATCTTACAGACGGAAAGATTCACGTATAAGACGAAGATCCAGTACGAAGTTAACAAAAAAATCAAAAGTAGAGAAAGTTCCAGATAGTGGGGGCCCTACGTTTAGTGCTTTTCAAGCGGTAAAATATTTTTGGAACACTCCACTGTCAGTGTGTCCGTCTTGCTGCCTATTGAGTGTCGATTATCGCATTCGATTACCGATTAACGATATCGATTAATATTAATAATAATAATATTACCACATCGGAAATATATTTTATATAAACCCGTTTCAATCGGGATCCTCTGTGCCTCTAAAATTATTTTTTCTTCAGTCCAAATTACACTGAAACTGGGTGCCAGCCGATCGAAAGTTCTAGGCCTGTTACACCCAAATCGAGAACATTTTTTGTGGGTAGGGTTACCAGATGGTCGGAGTCAAAGAAGCGGACATTGCACAAAACAAAGACTACAGATTCAAAATGTAAAAAACAGGCAGAAGGAGGCGTGGCAGACCCCACAAAGTATATGTATTCTTGGTCAGGAAGAGAAGTCGACTCGATTGAGCTATGTCCGTCTGCCCGTCCGTTTCTAATTCAAAATATCCAACAGTAGGGACTGGCACGACAGTAGGGACCCTGTGTTCAAAATTGCGCCTTGTATTACAAGGCTTGTAAGATGATTTTAATCTTTCAGGTATCCACTAGTGTGGGACTGGGGGTAGGTATCCAAAATTTAAATATGAGATTTAAAATTACGGGCTTTAAATATATCTCAGGAGTGGGGGAGGTATCCAACATTTGAAACAAACTTGATCTGCGTGCAAGAAAAAGCTGCGTTCTTGCTAAATATGAAGACTGTAGCTCTTAAAGTTTCCGAAATCTAAATGTTCATCTAGGTGGTCATTCAGACTTTATGGGGTCTGCCACGCCCCTTCTGCTGTTACACACAAATCGACTTTGCACAAAGTTAAAAGACCCTTTTGTGTTTTTTAAACACGGGATCTAGAAAATTTAGTAATTTACATAAGTACAAATTTTGGATATGTAAAAAAATGTTTATGAAAAAATATGGAATTCACACTCACACCTTCGTTCTCGCCCTCCATTAAATGAGAGTATACCTCCCTTAATTTCATTCTTAAAGTTTTCATTAACAATATAGAGTACTGAAGATACTCAATCGAAGAAGAGTATAACCTTAATCAATATAAAGTATACACAGATCACCGTGTCTACTGCTTGGTACGTATAATATTAGGTTCTTATAGGTATATTTAATTTGTTTTTTTTTTTTATACCGTAAGGTGTATATCTGAAATAAAAACTTAACTTTTTTTATATGTTAATTGAATAGCACTTAATAGTATTTTTTGTAGCGCATCTGAGTTTTAAAATCTTTTAAATAAATGTACTTAATCGATTTTTGATAATTTGTATTTTTTTACCCATTGCCATAGTTGAAAAACAAACAAATTTTAGTAATAAATGGTCTGCTCTCAAAATAAAAGAACCCTGTTTTGTAAACCAGTGTAAACACAAACATATAAATTATGATCGGAGCATGTTAAGATGTGTCAGTCAAATACTTTAATGTTATTGTCACAAAGGGTTTATGACGTACCATATATATAATTTAGAGTGGCTTTATAGATCACATTAATAAAAATATAATAGAAACGCAGGTATTAAAATATTAAGTATTAACACATTTTAGTACTTACCATAAGTACTGATGTTCTTATAAATACTTTTTATGTTAGATAAGAAAAATTTTTGCATAAAGATGATTGGTCAAGGCCATCTAAACACAATAAATCATACTAAAAACTGTAAATACTTAAATATTTAATTCAACCATCAGGTATTTACATTTCAGTTCAATATTCCTTGAATGAACAAAAAAAATAAATAAATAACTTTATTGTAATACTCAATTATATGCATCATAAAAGAACACAGCCAAATAAGCTATCGGCTCTAGTGGCATATCTTTGTCATGATATGTTTTCTACGTCGGATACATCCAACCATTATCCGTATATCATTCACAGATAAACTTATAGTATGAAAGACTTAACAGAATGCGTCGATTACAGAACTGCCAGTTTATATATCTATGTCGAAAATTGCATAATTAGTATTATTATTTTTTTATTTATTTGCTTATATTGTCTATTACTAAGCCTAAACAATTTTAAGATATTAGTTTTATACCTCAAAATATTTCTCATATGGATACTTTGAAAACACATTCGATATTACAGCCTGGAATATTTCACCGAATGCGGTTTGCATCGATTGCTGCACTTCCGAATAGATGGCGTCCCAGTTTTCGTTTAAAAATAAATTCATATTATCACCAAGAGCCTTATCGCCGTTAAAGAGATTACTCAAAGAGAAATACATGCGTTTGGGCTTAACAATGAGTTTCACATTTGTTGCCTCCATGTACGTTTCGCCATTTTTTTCGTAGGGTTTGCCCGTAAAAGCAAAACTTATATCAGAGTTTTCTAGAAAATTAAAATGCAAATTTTAAGAACCTTTTCATCTCCACTGTAAAAGTCTTGAAGACACTTACCTAAAGTCATATTGCTTTTACCGGTACCAACAATGGGTAGAATTAACACCTTGCCCTTGATAGAATAAGGTCCAACTAGTGATAGTTTATCAGCATGAATTATCAGCTCGTGTCTTTTAGCTAGGTTCTTGCCGAAACCCCTTTGAAAAATAAGATATCCATGAAGTGTCTATACCATATTTTTTAGACTCATACAACAACTCACTTCACTTTGATGAACTTCATAGTACTAAAGCCATGGACGTTATTATCCGTGAACATGAGATCTATGTTAACTGGACTCTCAGCACCTTGTTTAATATTCATCTTGGCCACACGCAAAGGGTCAAGTTTTACCAAATTTATGTTTCGATCACCCTCATTGGACTTTTCGCTCAAATAGTAGTTGATCACCTTCAATATACAATCCGAATCACCATATCTGCAGGGTTTTGGATTATCAGCTAATAAAAATAGTTCGAGTTAAAACGGTATCCTTTAATTTTTTAAAACCCAGTCTTACGAAATTTTCCTTCAGCCGTAAGTACTAGTGAAAACACGAGAAAACACGTAAATCGCAACATATTCCACAACGTTTGAAAGAAATACTTCAAATGAATTCGCAATAACGACTAACTCACTCTCGACACTTCAAAGAGCTTTTATAGACACTTCAAGTCAGGGAATTGTAACTGGCAAATTAAAAACACATAACGCACAAAATTTCATTATATAATCACTTCATTTTATGAAATTCTACAACGATCGAGTAGCGTTAGTCAAGTGCGCCTGGCCTCGCTTTTAAATAGAACCTGTTTATACAGATCTTTATTATACTAAATAGTATATTACTTAATCTGGCAGGCTTTTCTATGGGTTCGTTATAGTTTACACTACATATATACTTGATCTTCACTTCTAACTTCTATCAATTCACAAATAGATCTTAGAACACTTGAAAATACGTGCGAATTAATTGGACACATTCAAAATAAAATCTAATTCTTAAGGGGGATTTTACACCATCTATAGACCAAATGAATTTACAACACAGGATCGAAAAAGTAAGATCATGTACTACCTATATAATACTGAGCTTGACAAAGCTGAGTCGATAATTTAATGTGAAAAGTAATGCATTTGACAAAATGAATTTTATAATCATAATGTAGAACCACATATATTATTAATAAGGACGTGAATATTTTGTTCAGTGTAAACGTAAGGTCTTACTATGATGTTAATATTTTAATAGGCACTCATGATCATTTTTAGAATAGAGTATTTAATAACTAATAAGAGATTTTATATATTAATTTTCGTTTTTATCTAAGGGAACCTGAAAAATCAAATCCAAAGTACAACGGCCGTATTAAAAGATTATTTAAATTTGTTTACAAATAAACGATCAAATATGGTAGAATGATTGCTAGAAATGTTACAGCTATTTATCAATTATCATTAATCAGAACGTTAAATTAAATTGTAATTGTTATAAATTGTATGTAATATTATGTTACACCACAGAAATTATTTATACTGCACAATAACATTTATTAGCATAAAGTCTGTTAAGTAATTCTTAACACGAATTACCTCATTGGATCTACATTACTTAAGCGTGCCGGTGTTATACCATCTGTGTCATAAGGTTTATTACCTATAGTCCATAAAACTATATAGTAAGTATAAAATAAAGAAATTTTAAATTCAATTTTAAGTTAACATAGATAAATAAAAATACTTCTAGAGGCATAGATGTAAGATCGTTCTAACCGACATCGAACTGTAACAGGTTTCTCTTTTATATTTATTATTTTGCAAATAACCACCCAATCAGCATGATATCACAACTTTTTTATTTGGAAGTGGGAACCCCTTGATGAAATATAGTAGAGTAAAGTTAAGAAACCTACAAGTAAACAGCCAGAGGCGATGCTAAAAATATCACACATCAGAGACCCCACGAGATGTTCTTCTACCATGCCATCAAAAAATTGGAAAAATAAAAACTGATTGAAATAACGGCTCAGCTTAAGTATCAGTATTAATACGAATACGAATACGAAAACGAATATAATGTGGATGTGGATGCAATTACGATTACAAAGTAACGATCATTATTGGAACAGTTGACTGACATGTATCAGTGGAAGATTTTAGCGTGAAGTTAACCAAGGTTAACTAGGTATCAGTTGCCCCAGCCCCAGCTCCAGCTACAGCTCCAGCTACAGCTCCAGCTACAGCTCCTGCCCCCAATGGCTACTCGTTTACCGTTGTATATACTTGAACTTGGCAATGGTTTTAACTCGATCACTCTCTCTCACTCCGTCTTTGTCTCTGTTGCTCTGTCGCTCTGTCGCTCTATATAGCTCTTTGTTCATTTATTTATAGCTCAAGCGCAGTTGAAACGCCTACACTGAGAGAATCAGAACACGTTTTAAACGCTATACACTTAACTAGAAGAAACTCTTAATTTTGATTGTTATGCTAATTGATTCACTCACGTGAATTGCATGGCCGCAAACAAATTGTTAAACGAAATTTATGCATGAGTTTTGCGGAAATGTTAGGTCTACTTATAACAAAGATCAACTTCAACGTGGCCGGTTAAAATACCCTATAAAAGCAGGAGTGACCGAAGCGATTGACAAGATATTAACGTTTGCTTTAAAAGTCGTTTGGTTTTTTTTCTCACATCATCTATGTTTATTATTAAAGTGATAAACTAATATTTTACTTAAAATGAAAACAGTCCATAGGATTATGCATCTTGGGGTAGGGGCGTAATATAAATATATACTCGTACACGTGCACACTTACATATTTAAAAGTCTAAAAGCTAAGAGTCTATTCAATATCCGTATACCCTGTCTGAGCTCTAGTTCTCCAGGAACAGATCCTCGTATGCGAAGCGCTTGAACAGTGTGGATAGAATGTTTTTCATAATTTCGGCGATGGCCACATGAATCGAGGGCTGCAGCTCATTCCAGACATCGGACCAGTTCTCGTTCAGGAACTGATTCAAATTGTTGCCAAGGGCTTGATCACCATTGAACAGATTCGTGAGCTTGATATTTACTCTATAATACATGCGGAACAAAGGTATTAGCTTCAATGTTCACGAAAATGATAACATGCTTCACTTACTTCTGTGGCTCCAGCAGCACCTTGAGCTTGTCAACGCTTAGGTAAGTGCGTCCATTGCGCACCTGTGTGCCCGGCTTGAATTTCACTGAAAATTTGGGATTGTGGAGCGTGATATCGGCATCACCATCGCCTCGAATCGGTAGAATCAGAATACGTCCATCGGCAGTATACTTGCCACGCAGCAGCACTTTGGGGAAGGCGCCATACATCTCGAACTTGCTCGTGGCGGGATTGGCACCAAATCCACTGAAATCACAATGAAACGCATATGATATATATTAATAATAAATAAAGACTTCAATTACAGAAAGACACACACACACACACACACATACAGAATACTCACACTGCTCTGTCGAAGTGTACGCTGGATAGCCCCTCCACATTTACATCGCGGAAGTTGAGCTTAAGACTCAGCGAGCCGCTGCGTCCGTCGGAGATATCAAACCGCTTGACCACGAATGGTTCGATCTGAGGAAACGCGGCCGGCGCATAGCCAGTACGTGCGTACTGGCGCACCAGCATGTGGGAGACATTTATGATGCAATCCGTATCGCCCTGATGGCAACGCGGCAGGTCGGGAGCTAAGACAATCAAATCGAATCAAATCAAACCGAACGGAACGTATCAAAAGTGGGATACTCATGCTAGGAGCTCCAGATAATAATGCAGCAGCAACAGCAATCGAATTGGGCACTTACCAAAATTGGAGGCACCATGAGCACCAAAGACGAGGCCTAATAACCAAACGGAGCACAGCTGAAGCAGCATAGTTGTTGAAATTAAAGTTGAACTCGTCCCGGCTACGCGACGTACGATCTCGAGGTATTACCTTTTTGGCGAACTCCCGACCAAGTTCAATGCTAAACTGCAAATTAGCTCTGGACAAACGCGACCATTTATAAACTTTTTTTTGAAGCGATCTGAATATTGAGGCAGTGGCAGAGGCTGAGACAGCGACTGCGACTGCGACTGCGACTGAGACAGCGACAGCGGCAGAACTAGAGGCAGAAAGACCTATGTAGCTCCCCCTGCTTGACCAATACACTTAATAGTTTATTCATTCTTGGCTTGTCTCACTGACTGTTGTGAGTTTTTTGTTTTTTGTTTTGTTTTTGTTTGCATTTTTGTTATAGCCGTTGTCTGTCTGTCTGTCTGTCTGTCTGTCTGTTTTTTGTTATTTGCTTTTTTTGATTCTCATCATCTACATACACAATAAACGTATCGAGAGAATTTGCTGTTCGACGCGCTTGCCTCCGGAACAACAATAGCACACGATGACAAGAATATTATTAATTAATATTATTAACAGGTCCCAGCGACAAAATCAAAAGTGATTTTGTACTTTTTCAAAATGTTCGGCTTGTCTCGCTTCGCCTCGTTTCGTTTCATTTTGTTTCGTTTCGTTTCATTCCGTAGTGCAGCATTTCAACCAGTTTCAAGCGCCTCTTCAACATGTATCGATTATCGATACCGATAGTTAAATGCTCTGTCTACCAGAACACATTTATCATTTAATTTACAAAGTTTACAAGTTATTTAGATGTATTATAATCAAAGTTGTGGAAAAGACTCATATATTATTCGATTGAATAAGTTATAGTTATGAAGACTGTCTTATTTCATCTACTTGTATTGATTCTATTATCATAATCATATCAATATGTATTGGAAAGGAAGACAGAATTTCCCTGATACTTCACTGAATTAGATTATAGTAGTACCAAGAAATTGTCCAATTAAGGATTTTATTAATTTAACTTGAAGTGGTGGTGGTAACTTAAGCTATCTGAAGTATATCGAATCAACTGTAAATCTATATATAAATTTAGACTTTATAATGATCATTTCGTTAGCGTCTTTAAGAAGTTGCATACAAAATTTAAAGTTGACATTTTCAAGTTGACAATTAGGGTATAACAAAAAAATCGAGAAATTAAATTGATTTGTTTAAGTATAAATGGTTTGTGGATTTCATGTGTATATATTTAGAAATTGTAAAGAAAATGATCTAGCACTTTTCAAGAATAACCCTTAGAGACTATAAGAACTGGAATTTGAATTCTTATAAGTTTAACGTTTGTATAAAATCCGCACAAGTAACACTATTTAAAATTAATGCGTTTTTTTTTTAGAACTGAATAGGAATATATATCTATTGCATTTTGTATTGTACTTAACAGCCGCAGGGATAAATTAGAAACGTAAACAATGCGCAATAAATAAATACAATACAAAAATCATTAAATATTTGCCAATTCAGCTTCAGCTTAGTTCGAGAGCCCCCAATACCCCTATTTACAATGAGCGGGGGTATTCCCGTGAAATTTGCCAAGTGTTAAATGGTTGGGCATGCAATATGCAATGTTTCTCTTTCTTTTCAACTTAATTGCGCTGAGATCATGATCTCTAAAACGCAACTGCTTCTTTATGAGTTTATTCTAGTTTCATTTGGACATTAGATTTCAATCTGAAGAACTAATTAGATGAAGAGTTTATTTAATATTTATCAGCTAATCGTCTGTGAAGCTGAACGTGTGTCCAAAGAGCAACAACAGCAACTCAAGGTGAATTACTATTTCGCATGCAAGCTAAAAGAATTTCCGTTTCGCGTCATCAAAGAGCAGAAGCAATTAGAAATAACGATAATCATAAATGATAGCGGGTGAAGAGCTGGTTTTGGCCTGCCACAAAAAAAAAAAAAATTAAGAATCCGCAAACACTACAAACGCACGTAAGATAAACATACTATATGTTATAACTATTTAACAAATATACAAAAGTTGTCACACAGCCTGAGAATTTAATGGTCTCACTTTCAAACTACCCAAAACAAGCTTGCCAAATAGTCTTGGGCCTGAAGTCTTTGGCCATTCGTCATCGACGTTTAGAATATATATTAGCAAAATAAAAAAAAATAATAAAAAAAATTAAATGCGTTGAGTAGTGGCAGCCTGCAATTTGTTTATTTACACGTCCAATTGGCGCCATATGACTTCATACATGTACAAAGACAGCATATTTTCATCAAGTTTTTTGTTTGCGAAGTGAATTCCGAGACGTTTTCGTAGTTCACATTTTATGAAAAACAAAAGAAAAATATTGCCCAATCATGTGTGACATTTTGGCGCCCTGTAAAGCAATAAATTTGCATAAATTACTAAACACAAAAAAACTATCACCATGTGACGCACGGCATGAGTTATCAGTGATCAATTATAGAAACTCGTTTGAAAACAATATTATTATTATATTATTATAGTAACAGTATACCATATAATTAATTTTCTCGTAGAAGACACTAATGATTATGTGTAACGTTCTATTCTTTTTGCATACATTAATTGTATAAATCTAAAAAAACCGATCAATATATGTGATAGCAAGCTGAACCATTTAAATTGTAACGTACAGAAAAAGCGTTGCCAGACTGCTTGAACAAAGTGCCAAACTCCCAAAGCAATGTCACGCATTAATCGATAGTTTTCTTAATTTTTTGACGTTTTCGTACACTGCACCCGTATCAACGTTTAATAAAAGCCGCAACCTGAACAAACAATATTAACAGTCGTGGCTTAAGCAAATTATAAACTATATAGAAATATACAATAACCATTAATATGAAAGTGCTAGGCATATCAACTATATTAGCAACCGGCTTCTTTCTTGCCTGGCTGTCAGCGGCAGCAACCGAAACTGTGAACAGTACAGAATTCGTGGCAACCAAGGAATGGCAGGTGGTGGGCGAAGGTTTGTATTACGTGTATCTATCATATCCGAGATGATTTCAATAATATGCGAATTATTTCACAGGCCAGCCAATACCCAAGGGATTGCATGTACGCATTAATCTACAGACAGGTCTTAAAGAGGCAAAACTATTGGACGAAAGCGAACGTGACACAGCCCTGCAGAACCAACCGGGCAATGAAAATGAATCCGAATTGACTCAAAAAGAGCAGTTATCAATAGAGCATAAGGCGAATATTATTGAGGAGTCGGTACGCAAGGTGAAGGAGCATCGCAAGTATGCGGAACCACGCAAGGCGTACACAGATTTCCAAAAGAGTTTTCGAACGGATGCAGAGATTATTGTGCAGTTGATAGAACAATTCCGCAACTATAGTAAAACGCCGATGGAATCCGAGCTAAAGCCAAAGCTAGATGTATTGGAGAACCTGGAGTATCTGGTGCATCAAATAGACAATGCTCTGGTATTCATAGACAATGGCGGCCTTGACGATGTCTTACTGCCCATTGTAGTCAATGAAACCAACATCTCTTTAAGGGTATCAACCATGCGTGTACTCGGCGCTTTAACGGGCAACAATCCCAAGGCACAAATAAAAGTCTTCGAACGGAATTTTGCATCTCATTTGGCACAGATACTGATGACGTCGACAAACAACGCAGAAATCTCCTCGGCCCTTCACGCATTTGGTGCTCTGCTACGAAAGTTTCCGCTTGCTCAACGCATCCTGTCTACCTCTGGCATGCAGGCGTTGCTCAGACTGCTCCCTAATGCCGACATAGAGCTTCGCAATAAAGCTAAGGTTCTAGCCTTGATCAGCGACCTAATGCTTGAGAAGCGCTCTGTCATGGAATCAGATAAAAACACACCAGAATCCGTCACTACTGCAGCCCAATATATGGCGGTAGAGTTAGAGTCGTGGCTGCAGCAGCAAGACTACTGTGCTGCATTAGAAGCGCTGATCAGCAAGGATTATGTGCACCTGCTTGAGCAACCCGAAACTGTGGAACAGCTGACAACAGCCGTCGAGAGCACGGAGAAACTTTGCCGAACTCAGTGGACTCAAAATGCATCCCTGCGTCATGCGCTCCTCATTATAAAGAATAGATACTCGCACAGCGACGATGAATACCGATTGGAGTTGTCTCAAATTCTGGCGAGTATTTGTAAACGACTGTACGATGAACCCAACCGCACTGAGCTATAAAACTGTACTCAAACAATAGGATAGAATAGTTTATGTAAGAAATACTCAATGTATTTGAACTGATTGTGAAATGCTGGAACTATTCAGTGCCAAAAATGTTTGTACTAAGATTTGAGAAGACGCTATGCGTAAATAACATCTACTTATCTAATCTAAAACATCTAGAATCTGTCGGCATTAAATTTTCTTTGATACTATGCATGCATATACTTACATATTAAAACACGTGTAAACCTCTACAAGTCCTGTAATCGCCCAATAGCGTCAGGTTATAAAGTAAGTCAAAAGTGTCAAAAGTAAGAGAAAAGCGAGTGCAAGAGAGAGTGAGAGAGAGAGAGATAAACAGCATGCCAGCGAGCACAAGGAAAGCAAAAGCCTTTGAAAACAATCAAAGGAAAGCATGGCCCAAAAACTAACTTAAAAAGTGACTTAAAAGGCTAGAAGAAACACGACAGGAACTAAAAGAGGGAAACAAATATACCGACAAAAGTAATGTCATTATGTTTCGAAGAGCGCCACACAACTCCAGCCAACCCAACCGACACTACTCGATGCAACCCAGCCCGAAGTCGCGTCCAGTTACAATTACAGCAATTAACGGCATGCAAATGAAAATGCAATGTCATTGAGTCATGTCAGGAGAGGGAGAAAGAGAGAGAGAGAGGGTAATAAATAAGGAACAGGGAGCATTAGTACAAAGGAAACGACAAAAACCGACACGGGAATTTGGTCTGGACGCCTTGGCTGTTGCCAAGGCAAGAACAGAGAATAGAGCACCCCCTTGTACTCTCACTTGTTCCCTCTCTCTTTTTTTTCTCTTCCTCTCTTTAGGTGAAGTGGACTCTCTTGCCTGGGGGTTAAACTTGGTCAAGCATAACGGAATACAGGTGAATCTTGCATATGAAATAAAATATTCTATATAGTGTAAGTAATAAAATTTCATAATTATAAACAATTATTAATGTCGCTTATATATTACAATAACAAATTTAGTAGCAGAAGCAGAAGCAGAGCTTGTGCCTGCTCCTCATTGAATCTCTTCAACGAAGCTTGGGCGCGTGCGCGTAGTCGCCATGGCAGTCGCTAGACTTGGAACAGTATCTGCTTTCAACCACTTCCAGGCAGCGCAGCTTTTGCGCTGCTCTTGCTGTCGCTGTCGTTGTTGTTGTTGTTGTTGTTGTCGTCGTCGTTGTTGTTGTTGTTGTTGTTGTTGTCTTTTATTTTTTCGTTGCCTTTTCATGAAGAGCTTAAATGGAAACGCTTGACGAGTGATGTGGAAACATTTTCAACACAACAACAGCAGCAGCAACTACAACAACAACAACCCATACCCAGAGTCTTCAGACAAGACTGCCGCTCGCATGTGTGTGTGTATGGTTGAATGTGCGTGTGTGTGTGTGTGTGTATAGCATATGACCAACTACCAACAATAACAACAAAACAGGCAAAACGCACCGGCATTACAGACTGACTG
Source organism: Sphaerogastrella javana (assembly GCA_037040025.1). NCBI lineage: Eukaryota > Metazoa > Arthropoda > Insecta > Diptera > Drosophilidae > Sphaerogastrella > Sphaerogastrella javana. The sequence goes on along the minus strand of JBANCZ010000183.1, from coordinate 19,566 downwards.
TTGCTGTTGTTGATGTTGCTGCCGTTGCTGTTGCTGTTGCTGTTGCTGTTGCTTTTGCTTTTGCCCGTTGTTAAGGGGCATTCCCTGCTTTGGCAACATTATGGAAAATCAGTTTGTGTTTGGAGCGTCGTCTGGCCGCATGTGCACCACGAGAATTAAATAGAGACGCAAGCGTGTAACGGATCAGTCGAAAACAAAATACAAATTGCAAATGTAACCCTTATATATTTGTATACAAATCTGCGTGCTTTAATGCACAGTAAAAATTGCATACGCCTAATGATAGTAATTAAACAAATGTGAAAATGTGAAAATGTGAAAACTGTACTTGGTATACTAAAATATACAAATCGTGACAGTCTACATTATTATGAACCTTTCAAGTGCAACAGAATGTTTTGAAAAAACAAAACAACTCGATTAAAATAAATCGAAAATTCTCCCAAACAAAGTGTTCCAAAATATTTGATACCCAGCTTATGCGGATCCGAACTAGTTTAAAATACTGCCGACTAAATCTATAGGGTTTTCGAAATGGATTATAAATTTGTGATTGAATCTGGTGAATTTAAACTGAGATATACATTTGAGCTCTACATGATAAAATAAAATCAATTGATGAGTTTAGTAATAATTGGTTAGCAACTTCACTAGAGATTAATACAAATTTTTTCAAAGAACTGCACCGATTCCTCGAACGATATAAAATTTATACATTCAAATGAGAAATCTATATAAATCCCAAATTTAGGTGCCCTATAGAAGGACAACGCTCAGAGTTGTATAGCTTCCAATGCGAAATAATTTCAAAATGCAGACTATAGTAGTCTGCATCGAACAGGTGAATGACTTATTCAGTGCACTGGCGACTTCCGGTCAAAAGCGTTTTCATTTTCGCCCAACGACCGACCGGTTGGCGGCATTTTCTCATGGCGGTCTCCTGGCATGCCATAAATCTGGGTAAGAGACAACATGGTAAAGGCCCCGTTGGGAGCAATGGATTTATGCTGCCCGCGTGTACAGGTTGTACTCGTGGTGTTGTCAGGACTCGTGCTGGGTTTGGTTGGGTGTGAAATAGCCATAAATTGTTTTTATTTTTGTGGAAATACGCGAATGTGGAAAATGCCGGAGCCAAGGAAACAACAACAACAACGACAACAACAACAAAAAATGCGAGAAACACCAGACAATGCCGACTTACTGCCAATTCCGTTTGCAAACAAGCTAAGGCTGGCAACCAAACCAAGAGAGTGAAAGAGAAGAAGGGGGGGAGAGAGAGAGAGAGAAACGGTTGACATGTGTGCGACATTTGTGGCGCCACAAGAAGACATAACAGTAACAGTAGAAGAACTAAAAGAACTGGAAGAAGCATAGGTAGAAGAAGAACAAATCAACTGACTGTGGGCGGTTTGGTAGGTCTTCGGGCTAATTTTCCAGTTGCTTTGGTTTCTGTGCTAAAATGTTGTTGTCTAACTAATAATCTTGTAATAATCTACGACGTTTCTCTGACAGGCGTTTAGCATAAAGAAAACTCAGAGAAACACACTCACTCACTATAATAGGTCGTATACCATTACAAAGGTAATTGTCACTTAAAAAAGACCTTAAAATTAGCTCAAATTAACTTCAAAACACGGCAACTTCAAAAATTCTAAAGATATATGTACATATATCATGTAAATGATATATCCAGCTTCATACAAGTATATATCTGCATTTTGGATCTCAATAAACAGACCGAAAGTTTTGCACTTTCGTGCTTGTAACATAGAAAAATTAAATTAATGAAATAATAATAATAATAAAATAGCTCAAATTACCTTAAAAATACAGCAGCTTCAAAAATTCTGAAGATAAACATATGTTAATATTAATGACATCTCAAGTTTCATACAAGTTTATTTTTAAATTTTATATAAAACAAAAACTTTTGAATTGTTGTACTTAAAACACAAGTATAATAATGATTCAAATAATAAAGCTATTGCTATAAATAAATCTTCAAAGTCTTAAATGCCTTTTCTCATTGTGTACTTCTGCATTTTTCTATGGAATCACATACAGGTGCTGAGCGGGCGCTCAAGAACTATAAATACCATATGTAAAAACGTTTATGGCACATCAGTGATAAGAAATATAAATAAAACCGCCGAGCGAGTGGAAAACGTGAAGCCTTCGCTGTGAATAAGTGAAAATTTGCATGCAATAAACTTAAAAAAAAAAAACGTATAAGGAGAAAGCAGTAAAAACGAAAAAAAATTAATCAAATACAGAAACAGTGTTCTAATAAATTATAATTAAAAATTAAATATTAAATTATGCTCAACTATAAGCTGGGCAAATATAAAGAAAGACCTTTATGAGCCTGATTATAGTACGGTTATGATGCTCTAAGAACAACAATTGCTCAGCGAACTTCGATTAAAAGTATAACAACAATGGGGAGCAATATGAGGATAAAATCATACTGTATATACTATGTGATTTTCTGTATTTCTTGGATATTAAATGGTAAGATTTATATTTATACAAGAAATTATATGTTCGAAAGTAAATTTGCATGAGAGTTAAATGAAATTAAGTCAATAAATAGTAAAGTAAAATTTAAATAGTTTTTAATTTTTGTTTATTTTGTTAAAGTATTTTTATTGTTGTTTGAAATGTGTTTTCGTAAAGAAAATTATGAATTGTAATATTAATAATTGCCATTTCAAATAGTTGAGTGGATTTTGTGCGTAACTGCTATTGGTATAGCATGTCTCCAGATCATTATCGAAACAAACAAAGTAATTAGAGACATGTAACCGCACATAACCTTAAGATAAAAAGTCTAAAAAGAAAAGTAAAAAGTTACTGAAAAACTCAAAAATAGTGAAATTCCAAAACAAAATGACGTCGCGTCGTGCAGGCTCAATAAATTTAACAAGAGAAAAGCAACGTAAACATAAGAAATACCGAAAAGACTCCAAAAACACGTCAACATGGCGTTATGGTCGAACGATTTATGACTAACCAAACTATTTACGTGACTTACCACTGAGCGAAACGTAACCAGAGCTCTGTCAAGACAAGAGCACAGTGCGAGAAGGGTAAAACTGCTATTCCATATGCAAATGGAAACGGAGTTTACCATTTCTGGCGTCGGAGTATCGGAATCAGAGCAGGCATGCGTACGGCTGCAACACAAACTTATTTACAATGTGTTCTACTTTTGAAGTTCTATTTAGTGCATTAATTTTGGTTCATTACATCGTCATACATCACTGACTGCGATCGTTCTATCTACCATAAACTAGCTCTATGCCATATACCATAGTCTCGGGCAGGTCGTAATTTTAATGTTTTTGTCACAGTTCCTTTGCCGGTTCGTCGACTTGACCTGTGCCACAAATTGATTGTGAAATTTGCGCAAATGCTTATGCTTAGGTTGTTTAACCATACAGAACTTACATATCCACATATATATAACTATATAATATCATATATAGACTTGAAGCTGGGATTATAGCAATTTCAACCCAGAAAACCATAGAGGCCACACTTGAAATTAAACTTATACAGCGAACAGTCAAATCTACCTGGAGCAAAACATTTCATTTTCATGGAAAATCATCAAGCTGAACGAACGAATTTTTTCCATCTTTCTTTCTCTCTCCTTTTTTCTTTATCAAAGAAAGATCCGAACAAAACAAACAAAACAAAAACCGATTGCATACGAGTTTACAAATTTTTGTGTTTTTCAAAACTTTTCTCTGCCCGTCCGTATGTTAACTGTAACCAACAGAAACTCTCTTTCTCTATCTTTCGATATATTTAGATTCACAACTTTTTACCACATTATTTATAGTGGGTGGGCCGAAAATGTGTTTTTCATTTACTTAGTCAGCAAAACCGAAAAACTTCACTTTCATTCAGTTACTTAGTTGAATTTCTGTGCGAAAACAAATTTATGTAATAGGTTCATATGTTTTTCTTTATTTTTCTTTTGATTTTATATCGTCTCGCAATAGGTTTCGCGGATTTACGCTTCAGATATTTGAACTCTATACTGAAGTTTATGTTCACTTTCAACGGGGACTTGAATTAGTTTGGGTTTATATAAACCTATAAGTCTAATTAATAGCAACAACTTACGGTTACGCCATATTTAGTATTTACTAATTAAAGATAACATCTTCCATAAAAATGTGTACCTTTAGAAAAGTCGATCCCAAACTCATGTACTTATCATAAATCCCATACGGATCATCTTATGTTTTGTACTTTCTTTTGGTACGTGCCTTATCAATATATATCTGAACCTAAGACAAATGAAAATTCTGCGAACAAACACGATATTACTTTAGCCAAGCAATTAATTCGCATTTCGAAATAGAAAGTCATGTTATGATATTATCATGCCTATATCTGTACGAACGTGTCACTGCACATTGCCCAATGTCATAACTATTAACCTACTATAAAGATCTTAAGACTAGACTTCAAGAGTCTAGAAGATTTCACCACAGCTGTCAGCACTTCATCCGGCACATATATTTAGCATACGAGCAAAGAGAAATTCCAGTCAGGGTCAATCAAATGAACCTCAGCATTTTGCTCTTGAAACCATTTACCAGAACGCGTTTAAAGCAAAATACCCGATAGTCGGGCTGGTTCCCTATGTAACGTAAGAACTTCAGTACAGTATAGGACTACGTTCATACAGACAGATAGGATGGCAGGTCAACATGGCTCGATCGACTTGGCTAGACATTCTCGTCAAAAGTATATATAATATATTCCCAACATTTACTGATACCCAAATTTGGGCGTAAACGATCTAATATACCCTAAACTGTACTTTAAGCACAGTGTCTAAAAAACAATAAACAAAATAACGCATGTGCTACCTGTTTCTAGTTCAGAAATGGAGGGAAAAGTAATCTACCTTAACCGGAACGTTTTATGAGAAGCAACTGTAGAATTCGGATATCATTTTTTGTTTTTGTTTCTGCTTTGCTTTTAGATTATTTTCTGTAATTACTTAAAGGTGTTATGTCATATTCTCAGACAGCTATTCGTGGGACAAATATTATGTTTTCAATTCTCGTAAATATGTTTTGTTATTGTAAGGTAGTTTTGGTTGAATGAAGGTTAGTTTTTAACACCTTAACGCTGCTATGTTTCATACGAGACTACCAAGACGCAACGTTGTTTAATTAAAAAGGGAATATTCACGCTGTGTACCTCCAATATAAATAATAGACAGGAGAAGACAGATCCCAGTAAAAGAACATGAAACGAAGCTGACGCAACCGACTAACAGGGTCGCTTCAACTTTTTGATACTTTTTGTAGAAAAACACTTATTTTAAGAAAGAAGTCCATGACTATTATAGGATACGACAGAGAAATAGATCCATACAATTTTATTTGTACATTCAAATAATTAAATAATCTTAAATTTTCTTGCAATTGAAACGTCTACTAAGTCTTGCATTAAATTAGCTTAAAAATAGTTGGAAAAATGTTGAACACAATTAAATATTGAAGCTTGTCCGGAAAAGACAATTCAATACATACGAACCCCAACATCGTGCTCTATCATAGGGAGCACCATAGAGTGGCAACTGACAAACCCCAAAGTAAATGGCCAAAAATAAAGTTTGCACTTGATAGACAGTGCACTGAATCGCAAATTTCAACTGCGAACGAAAAAGACAGAATGAGTGGGAGTGCGAAAAGAAAGAGGCAGCGATAAACGGAAGCTTAGTAGAGCGAAACGAAACTAACGCTGGCTGGCCCATGCTGGACATTGATGTTACTAAGCGCAGCTGCAATTCTGCAATTTACTTTTACACTTAATAGTTACTGCAAAAAAATCGTACAATATTTAAATTTAATCGACGGGGAGATACTCTATAAGCGGGCGACTTATTTTGATAAACAAATTAATTTTACTCCCGTAGTACAAATGAATGATTTTTGATTTAGAATGGAGTTTATAGGTTACTGCACATACTGTATGTGTATGTGTCATCTGGATACTCCATGGAGTTATGCAATAAGCTCTTAAAGCATATATAGTATCTCAGACAATGCCAATGAAAGGGGTAATTTTATGTTTATACCATGTAAAGTCCACCACTTTAGTTTTCTATTTGATTCATTGGAGCAAACTAATAATAAGCACATACACCCATGTTCAATGAGTTCAGGGTATTAATGAAAAATGAAGACCCAAAAGAGAAAGAGGGAGGAGAAATTTTCACTTAAAATTTATTTATTTCAATGTCTCTATTTCTTTGCAGCCGCAAATGGTGCAATACTTGATTCCAGATGTTATCTGGAGGGCGGCGGTTCTGCAGAGAGTTTTCTGGCCACTGAAGATCTAAAAGTGGGATCAATTGTAGGAAAACTACGTATTAATGGTGATCCCACGGCTGATACGGGGGATATCACACTATCGCTAAGGGAGAAAAACGCACCCGTTGAAATAGTTGCAGGTTCCAAGGACTTGGCTTTATCTGTTGAACTAGACAAAGAGGGTGTGCATGGACCTTCATCCATCTACGTCAATGTTATTTGTGTCCGCAGGCGCTCCACGGATCCGGTGAGTTTAAATCGATTGGAATTAAATTAAGAATTTACCAGAAGAGTTATTAGTTCCATAAAGGGTATTTTCAATATAAAATTTATTTTTATATGTTTAACGATTCAATTTATTAAACACAAACCCAAATAATTTTCTTAAAATAGTCACTCTTTATTAGGAGCTTAACTTAAACCACAATCAACCAAACCCGCTGACCATTTGAATTACCCCAAACCCTAATGTAAGCTTGAGGTAGAGTAGCAGTTCTTAGGGTTGCTTAGAACATAATTTAAGGAGAGTTTGGGGAGCATTTAAGGAGTGTTTGTAAAGAGGTCGTAAGGGGTTCTTGCTATGTTCTTTGAACTTAACTCCTGGAAGCCGTATTCAGCAGCTCATGTGGTGCATTCAACAAATTCGTAATGGGCAGCCAATTAACCTATATAGCTGTAAGTTAAAAAAAAACTCCTATGCCAAGTTTCTGTTCTGGACATTGGGTTGTGCGTGCTCAGTGTAGTCCCAACAAAGGCGTATACGTGATGTCGTAAGAATGAAAAGAAAAAAATGAAAAAGTGTAAAACTATGCAGGTAATATGAAATTGGGTAAACACGAATTGGGAATGTTCACACTACATTTAGTACAGGCGACAGGGAGAGTCAAAAGTAGAAGAGATAGGCAGAAGTTGCAGCTATTTCTTGTACTCTATAAACAATTGAAAAGTTTTTAGACACCACCCATTTCAATTTTAGAATCAACAAAAAACGAAACTAACCTAACTTTTACTTGTGCTAGCCTAGCGTTGTGGTTAGCCCGGCTTTGACGTCTGTGGGGCACCATAAATTAGCCATTAGTACTTCCGGGGTGGCTGGTCGTCTTAGGGGTAGTAGACGGAGAAAGAAGCATGCAAATATGTGTAATACGGGTGGAGCACCTCCTTTGGTGTTAGCGCTGGCGCTTTGAACTTAGTCGGAGGTCAATGGCCGGGCAATTGTTTGCCCGGAGCACTCGTGAGGTGTTTATCTTCGTTGAACGTGCTCGACTCAATCAATTTGTTTCCATTTGCAGAGCTTTGTGATTCCCGTCAATGTGCGCGTTACGGACGTCAATGATAATGCGCCTCAGTGGATTGGCACGCCGTATACACTGACTCTGTCCGAGGTGACGGTACCGGGCACACGCATACTGCAGGGTGCACGTGCCGAGGATGCGGATCAGCCAGGTCCGTTTTCAACGGTAGAGTACCAGGTGCTACCTGGCCCATACTCCGAGCTGGTACAGTTCCTCAATCCTCTTGAAGGCACACTAGTACTGAAAAAAGCCTTGGATTATGAGACGTTACAGAACTTCACAGTAAAGCTGCGTGCACAAGATCAGGGCACACCTTCACGTCACTCGGACACGCTGCTGCGCATTGTTATCACGGATGCAGATGATCAGAATCCGAAATTTCTGCGAGAGTCGTACAGTGCTGAATTGCCATCGGACGGGCGTGCCGGCGAGCTACGCATGCGGCCGGAACCCTTAAAAGCCGTTGATCAAGACGAGGGTATCTGTGCACCTATACAGTACACGATAGTCACATCTCAAGATGCCAAATATTTTCGCGTGCATCCACATAACGGCATCATCACGCTTCTTACACCGATTGGCTACGCGGATCTGACACACGGCGCCACACTGGTCGTAAAGGCTACGCAGATCGATAACCCAGACCGGTATGCTCTAACCACAGTACAGCTAACCCGCCCTGGCACGCACAGTGATCTCAGCACGCTCGCCTTTGTGCAAAAACGATTTGTCATGCGCATTCGTGAGGATACAGCAGTCGGTAATCGCATCCTGGCACTGCCCACAAATAAGCCTGGAAAACATCTTAAGTACACTATAGCGGATCCGATCAACTCGCAGTTCTTCAGCGTAGGCTCACTGGGCGAACTGGTATTAGCGAAGCCCTTGGACTACGAAAAGATGACCAAGCATGAGTTTCAGGTCGTGGCCAGCGATGGTCTTACCAACAGCACCTCTGCAGAGGTGACTCTCGAGGTCATCGATGTCAATGACTGGGAGCCGCGCTTCCGTGAGACTCACTACGAGTTCATGGTGCCCAAGAGCGTAAGTACACTTTAAGAATAATAAACATAATGGATACAAAATTAGCCATTAATCCGAAAATCGCTTTAAATCGAAGAAATTACAGGTTTGCAATTAAAACGTTCCCGTTCCCGCTCCCTTCAAAAGGGTTGTTCAGGGAAATGTCATCTAATAATTGGATTATTTAATTAACATTTTACTGCGATCCAATAACTTATTGGTTACTTATAAAACGGAATCCAATAACCCGGTTATTTCGAGTTACCTATAAATAAAGGTTGGATTAGAGATTCAAATCAAATAGGCTGCAATCTGAAGTTTTGGTTCAGATCATTTTCTATTTACCGTATCTTTTGCTACATATATATGCTATATGTATAAGTTTTATAAGCAAAAGGAGGAACATATATGATTATGTTTAATCAGCCGGAGTGTCTACACCAAACTTTGTACCCTTTGAAAATAAGCTAAATATCAATTATGTCTATTTATATTACTTATCATTATGTTTAACCACTGCTGTTTGTTTAATATTGGGACAATTTGTTTGCCTTTGTGTTTTCAGCAGGCTCTACAGTCGCGCACGGACTCATTCGAAGGCGTTCTGGTGGGAAAAGTGGAGGCCGCTGACGGAGACCGTAACGATAAACTGGAGCTGTCGCTGCGTGGTCAGCACGCAGGTCTGTTTGAGATTGATGCGACGGGGAACATTTATATGCGGCCGGAACAGCTGCAGAGTCTCAATGAGTCCACAGTCCATCTGGTAGCCATTGCAACAGATTCGGGTGTGCCACCGAGAAGCACTTCTGTGCCAGTGAGCGTGACTATGGAGGGATTAACGTTAGCCCAGTCGACATGGCATAACAGCATGTTGGGCATGTTCGGCATGATTGTGGGCCTCTTTCTGCTGATCATAATGGCGCTCAGTTGCTATATTGTACGATCGAAGCGGCAGCGCAAGAGCACTCCGCCTGGACTGGGTCTGGGTAGAAATCGTGTGCACAGCCAGGCACATAGTAGTGTATCTTCAGCTAATTTGGTGACGCATGAGAAGCTAGCGGGAAATGCCAATGGCAATGCGCATGGTGCCAGCGTCACCAGTGGTGGTGTCTCCGTACTTCACATGAAGCACACGAATCCTATCAACAACGGGCTACACCATGTGGCCAGTGGTGCCAGCAGTAGTTTGGCTATCAGCAATGCCGCCAGTTTGCTGGAGCGGGAGCGGGAGCGTGAGCGGGAACGACAGCGAGAGAGCTATGCGGCGACAGTGCGCAGTAAGTGAATGATTCCGTTCGATTTAAGTCCCACATTCTTTCCCCCAGCTGCCCAGAGCATTCAATATAAATAGTCTACTTGCCAGGCATCGTATCCCGCGCCTCGGCCAATGGCCAGCTCTACGAGGAGGACGAAATAGAACACGATTCGCTCTCTCAGCAGGAGCAGCAGCAAACGACGCCGGAGAATAACAATCGAAAGAACATTGCCTCCGGAGGCGTCACTACCATATCAACGATGGCGAATGGCAATGCAGGGGCTACCGCCATCACAACTGCAACTGGTTCCAATTTGTTGTCCGCCTCGGATACCATGGGCTCATCTGAGAACAATCTGACGGTCTACTTCTAAAGACGATGTGTCCAACGCAGAAGAAAAACGAAAAACTTGTAAATATTATTGGATTCGCAGTACAGTCGAAGCTAGCTAAAGCGAACCGTACCACAGCAATTTAATAAATCACTTTAGCCATTTCCGACTGTAGTAGATCTAAGTCAGAGCCGTGTTTGTTAGATTAGAATGTCCACTGTATGTAGTAGATCAAATATAGCATTGTAAAACATCGAGCACCCATAGTTCTAAGTCAAGTTAAAATATGATAAAAAAAAAAAAAACAAACATTAAATTCCATTGTACAATTTGCTTCCCAGATTTTACGATCATATTTATAAATTCAAACGATGCTGCTTTAGAATAAATACTAAACTTATCGATTACAAAGATGAGAAATTTGATTTATTTTTAGATCGGTTAATAAAATCGTTTATCGATATCAATTATTAATGTCGATTAATGGCATGGTCTTCGATTATTGATAAGAGAACATGGTTGTTGCACAAGAGATACTTCTACAATCCAGAACAATCGCCGTATATTTATAAAGATTTGCCGTAAAATCGTCAGAAATGTTGAAAATGTATAAGAATCTTCATTTGGTTTTATTATTGAGTTTACTTCGTGTTTTTTTTTTGCATTATCTTTACAGCTTTGGCATGATAACTCAAAGAAACTTGTTATGGGGTTGACTCGCTTAAAAACTGAAATACGTTATATTTTATTTATACAGAAAACTGAGACCAGAGACAATAGACGAAACAGACAAATGCAATTAATTGGATTTACAATTTGAATTAAATTATTTTAAGTTTGGGTTGTATTTGATTTAAAAAGTATTCTTCTAGCTGCCGTTGCGCGTCTTTTTGCGTTTGAGTAGATAGAAATCACCGAACTTGACGTTTTCGTCAGTGAGGAATGGCACGTAGAAGGCACGGAAAACCTTATGCGATTTTTCCTGTATGAGGAACGGTAGATTCTTCATAATACTCCAGTCTTTAGTGCGTCTCTTGTAACTGGGCTCCAGCTCCGTGTATTTACCTTCATCAAAATCTAGCATAAAATGACATTGGTCGTAGTCGAAGTACATGTGCTCGTTCTCAAGATTCTGATCGTTGAAATATGGATGTATCACTTGGGTGGCATTTATTCCCTCTGTGTAGTAGGCTGGCAGCATACCGCGAAATTCGGACTTCAAGAACCGTAAACGGAAATTTGGTGCGGGGAAAAAGAAGCTGCCCGGATACCGATGCCAGTCCTTTCCAACGCATACATTATACATCTCGGTGGGTCGATATTGTGACGTTGCCTTGAATTGATTCAGCTCAAGCATTAAATCCATGGGCGCATGATAGTTTCTATACAGCGCGAATACCCTGGACAGACCTAATATCGTGCTGGCCACCATAACCAAAATTGCAATGAACATGCTATGGTCCAGGTAGTGTACGCCTGACTTGATTTTGAATATCAGCGACTTAAAACGGAAGAATATGCGCTGATAGACATCAACAGTAATGGCGCCACAAAGCGATATCATTGGATATATGGGAAACAGAAACCGCTCCTCCTTATGCGGCTGTGCGAAAAATACCAACAACCACAGATACAGTGGTGCCAGAGATATATAACGCGGAAAGTTCAACGTCGACTTGAATTTCGCTGGCACAATCAAGTAGTCCATAACCAGCATTACGGGCAGCTGCAGTGCGAGCAACTGAAAGATCCGAAACAATTAATCATGGGTCCGTTCAAGAAACAATGCTACCTTACCCAAACAATGTTAAAGTTAAGGAATCCATTAATGATATAGTAGCTTAGCGGTTCAGTGCCAAATATATTAGGTCCATGGCTAGTAAACACATTATACCAGACAATGTTTAGAGGTGCAAAAGTCAGCTTCCCAAAGTAACTGGAATCAATGGCAATCATGGGTAACGCAATCGTGGCACCTGAGATCAATGACCATTGTAGGAATGTTCGCCAATCACGCTGACGCAGCAGCAGTTCCAGCACCAGCGGCACGCCCACAAGAGCTGCAAATGGCCAACCCAGGAGAGCCGAGATAGCCGTAAAGAAAATGGCAAGACTGTAGCGCTTTTGCCACCAGGCAGCCAGAGCCGAGCAACCAAAATACATGCTGAACGACGACGGCAATAATGCAGTGCTGGATACAAACATGCCCACGCTAAATAGCTGAAAGATGAGCCATAGGCGTCCAACGTGTATGCCAAATTCTTGGCAAACGGATCTGAAATACCAACAACAGGTCAAAGAAATAAAACGAGCGCTTCCATGTACGCAGGTTGCACTCACTTGTACATAAATCGTTCCATAACAGCGCAGCCAAAACCAAGCATGCAACGTATCATATAAAAAATTAGTATTGGACTGGGGTTGAACAGCTTTTGGTAGATCCATCCTGGTACACCTTGCAACAGTAAGTATGTGTAGGAACGCAAGCCGAATTGTGGACTATACTCCCAAGTTTGCAAACCATTGCCGTTGATGATATAGTGCAGCGGTTCCCAGTAATTAAAGGTCTCGTCGCAGTCGGCTATGTACGCCCAAATGGCGCTGCACAGTCGAGCGCTGACAAAGGTCTTGAAGGCAGTGTGGACACTGGGCATTATTGGACTTGCCGTCCCTTGTGACTTATCAGATGACTTTGCCGCCGCTTGTCTTCTAAAATATGAAATGGAAATAAAAATACAAAAGAATGCTTATTTGGTTAAAGTGATTATGTTTGATAATATGGCTTGTTTACCGCTTATCTTTTTTGTTGCCGGTTGACACATTGCCGTTTGCATCTTTTTTTCCATTTATAAGACGTTTCGGTGGTTTCTTGGTCAATATTTGGTTATCAGCCTTGTTGGCATTATAACGAGCCCGTGCCGCTGGCGGTGCCATATCCAGATCCGGCCTTTTCCCTAAGCAATTTTCTACACACACAAAACTTTTGCTTGTAGTAAAAATCCAGCATAAGATTTACAACAGCTGATCGAATTTGTTTTCCAACGAGTTGGCAGCACTGTTAATTTCAAACGCAGACATGATATTCGAGTATCCGATTATTAGTGCTACCACCCTATCAAGGGCGCAAATGATTTTTATGGTGGCAGCACCGTGCAGCTCCAGCTGTGCAATTTTCATTTCGCAATTGCATTCTTCGCGTGCGGTTGCAGTGGAACAAGGTGTCCGAGCATTGATAAGAAAATATGTCTAAGGATGACAAGGAAAAGCTACAAATCATCGACAAGGACCTAGACTTGTCCAATGCGGGACGTGGCGTGTGGCTAGTAAAAGTACCAAAGTATATAGCACAGAAATGGGAGAAAGCCCCATCGAATATGGACGTGGGGAAGCTGCGCATCAGCAAGACGCCGGGGCAGAAAGCGCAAGTTTCGCTTTCACTGACGCCGTCAGTGCTCGCCCTAGATCCAGACGAGAAAATACCAACAGAACATGTGCTTGACGTGTCACAGGTGACAAAACAAACACTCGGTGTCTTTTCCCACATGGCGCCAACGGACGCAGCGTCATCCACCACAAATGGCAAAGAGAACGGCACGGGAGGATCCTCGGCGGCAACCGACAGCGAGAAATTATACATGGAAGGTCGAATCGTGCAAAAGCTCGAGTGTCGACCAATTGCCGACAATTGTTATATGAAACTAAAGCTGGAGTCCATACGTAAGGCGTCCGAACCACAGCGCAGGGTGCAGCCCATTGACAAGATCGTGCAGAACTACAAACCCGTTAAGGACCATGCGCATAATGTAATAGAATCCCTTCCACATTTTGTTTCAACATTCATAATAATATTTCCATATTTGCCTTTTGCAGATCGAATATCGTGAGCGAAAGAAGGCGGAGGGTAAAAAGGCGCGCGATGACAAGAACTCCGTAATGGACATGCTATTCCATGCCTTTGAGAAGCATCAGTACTATAACATTAAGGATCTGGTTAAGATAACCAATCAGCCCATTAGCTACCTCAAGGAAATACTAAAGGATGTCTGCGACTACAACATGAAAAACCCGCACAAGAATATGTGGGAGCTGAAGAAGGAATATCGCCACTACAAGACTGAAGAGCAGAAAGACGAAGACAAGACCAAAAGCGGCGGCAGCAGCGATTCCGAATAGCATACAAATTAATCTTGTTTACCACATATGTAAGACCATCAGCAGCAAACTGAAATCTAGATTTAAGCGCAAAAATTCAAATCCTAGCCATAACAAACAAACTTCTCTATACAATTAAAAGTAACTTTTCGTTAGTTTGACTTGTTTTGCTTTTACATTTATTTGCATTTCAATGCGTTTCTTATGTTCTAAACAAAAAAAAACATTATTTTGCACATTTTTTGTATAGTGTGTAAATAGATATTGTTCTTAAGCTGTGGTGTTTTCAGGTGTAAATATAAAATCTACATACATGACTTATAAATACAAAAAAAAAACTTACATTTTCGTTTTATATATAATAGGAGAGATCAGGTACTTGATTATGCGTACTACCAGAGCTCAATATGATTTCCAAAATATGATTATTTTTCTTTTATCGTATTCTTTTTCTGCGAAAATAAAATGAATAACAAATGAATAAGGATTGAATTGAATTGTAACTAATGAATAAAGAAACCGAACGAAAAAATGAATGAAAGAAATCAAAAATGAAGAAACTTATAAATGGAAATTAAAATGAAAACTGAAAATCGTATGAAATAAAGAAAAATGAAATTATGCAAATAATAATAATGAAATTGATAAATGAACAAAAAGTATAAGGAAATCCGAAAGAGCTTAAATAATACTGTTTCAACTATTCACTATTCATTATTAACTATTCACACTAAATTACATTGAAATGTACTAAAAAGGACTGGCGCAGCTTAGCTTAGCATTACAAAAAATCATAAAAACTAAAAGCTATTAAACTACTCTTATATGTAGGACAAAACTTAAAATCAATTTGTACAGTTACACAATGAAAATTAAATTTGCTGCATGCAATTGTCAAATTGCATTTGTCTATTGCGTGGCCAACGCAGCCTCTTTACTTTCAAGAATACTTGCGGAAAGGGCAGCATTCTCTTCTGGGTCTGCAAGAGTGTAGAAAATATGTTGAGATGCATTCATAAACAAGCATAAACGAATACACATAGAAGGTCAGTCTACGGCTAGTTACGGCCAGCTACTTGGACGATCAACGATACACAATGAGGCACAAACATCACCATCCTCGTTATCCTAATAACACACACTACAATCAACTACACAACTGACTCCATCCAAAGACTTTAACAACAGCAATTTGCTGCTGTCGCCTACGCTACGTGCCAAAAGATAGCGTTGAACTGGCAAACGATGATATGCCGGAGTCCGCATCTTCTGGCCGTGCGCCTGGCTTGGGCAAAGGTTCAATAAGACGCACTCTCTTTTTGTTATCTGCGGCTTTCAAATGATCGCTCGATTTTCGTCGATCTCCAGAAGTGTTTTGCGGTGTCGGCTGAGACGTTTTCACATTTCCAACATCGTCCTCAGGATGCAGAGTTTTCCTCTCAGTGCTGATCAACTTCATCTTACATTCGTCTGGCTGAATGGGCTTGCCTTTCAAGCTTGGATCAATTTGTAATCTGATATTTCCTTGGTTAATCTGTTGATATTATGGGACGATATTATTAACTACCACGATTTATCGGTATATATTTATTGATTATACATACCAACAACAATGTGGACAGCGCATAGCGACAGAGATAGGTTGGATCTTTGCCGACCATTACATCCGCAAGTGAAGCATTGCCTCGATTGTCTAGACATGTTGCAATAATCTCATCCGAAGTGTCTCGTATGCTGAAATTTTGACGTGCATGCGCCGCCTCCAATGTGCCAGCCATTTTCGCATGCCACTCGGTAATCTGAAAGACAGCAAAAGTTTCGATTTCTATTTTACTACTACTCCGATTACAACATCAAACAAATATCTATAAACAGATCGTAATGTAAACAATTTCAATTAAGCGGACTGTCTGTTTTCGTAGAGGTATTATACTCTCTCTCCCTACCTTGGCAGCAGTTTCATCATCCACGCCATTTGACTCTCTTGTTGTGTCTAATGCACTCTCTTCATCATCAAACGAGCTGTCCATATCCATTACATCCAGTTCTATGGGGGTCTGGTCGACATTTTGAGGTTGCGATTGATCCTTTGGGAGTATGATACTCTCGTCTACCTGCAGGTTAGGCAATGTCTCTGAGCACTCAGCCACCGTTGTATTCAGTTCTGCTGCTGGTAGAGGTATGTTTTCATCCCGAGACTGTTCCAATACGGCATCTCTCACTTCGGGAAGGTCTTCCAATCCCACGTCGACAATAGTATTCTCATCTGTGGGCAGGTTTGCCGAGTCCGGACGCAGATCGTCGTAGTAATCAATGCCGGAGTCGAATGTGGGTCGACGAAATCCACGAAAGTCTGTGCAATGAGTCGCAATTTTTCATTTCAATAAAGGCAATGCTAAAGGACAGTCTTAACAATTTTGCTTACTCAATTCTGAATCAAACTCCATTTGATCCAATGGCAGAGGCGGGAATTTATCGAGCGAAGAAACGGAATGAGCGGGCGACGGACACTGCAATTGCCTAGCTGTCGTCGTCGGCTTGGGTTCAGTCACTCGTTTAGCGGGCAGGCGCTGTGAAATTATGGATGAATACATTTATAAATAATACAAAACACCACGCCTATCAACGATTGTTACACATATGCATGTATGGAATTTGGTAGCTGAACGATCTTCATCTACGTGAATCCTTCTTAGGATCTCAATGTGTCTGCCACACTTACATTCTTTTTGAAGTTGTCGTATGTCTTGGGGAGTCTGAAGAGACGTTGCTTGCGTAGGTGCTTCTCCGGCAACTCAAAAATGTTTAACACAATACCGTGGCGTACATCACGTGGCACATTGATGACTTCCTCGATTGGCTTATTAAGGCCACTTAGCGACAGAATATCATCATCGACGTGAACAACCAGGGTCTCCTTGCCGGGCACACCTGGCAGAATGTCATGTACCATTACCTTGGGTGACAGCGACTGCATTCGCTGCTCATCTAAATGATCTGGAAGAACAACACCCTCGTCATCAAATAATTGAGCTGCAACAGCTAAAGGCAGCACAGGCAATCATCAAAATGAAAAGCAAAAAACAAAAATGAAGAGAACAAAAGAAACACTACATAAATACGTGGGGTTCTACAAAAGATCAAATTAACAAAAACTTAGCCTGATTCGCTCCAGAGTCTGTTGCGACGTGTCAATAACAGTTTTAATTAATAATTGAAGTGTAATTTACCTTTTTGCATTGTGTCTGTCACATCGTCCAAGCCAATACCCGAATCAATTTGCAGTTCATTTATTTTGTCATTGCTTTTTTCCGCGGATAAATCGATCAGGGACTGCTCCCCCTGCTGCTTATCTGGAGAGCCGATATTATTACCTTCCAGCGTACTACTTAACACTGGATCCGCCAGCTGGCTTTCACTGAGTTCGATGTTTGTTTCGTCTAGCGTCAGATGTTTGAGCGTATCGCCCAAAGCTGAATCTACTGAGATTTGTGTGCCCAAAGGAGTCTTACCAATGTCTGCACCACCCTGACTAGCATTATCATCATCTACATCCATTTTATCACAAGAATTTTCCAGATCATCCATGCGCAGTCTTTTGGCTTCTACCCCACTGGCTTCAAGCAAACGTTTCTCAAATTTCGCTAATCGCCTACACTGCTCCCGTTCCAGTTCTGTGTCAGTGTTTATGCTTAATCTCTGCAGACTGTCCCCGAGTTGACCATAGCGTGAGGCAAGCATTTGATTTTCGAGTGCTATGTACTCCTCCAAATACATCTGATTGCTTGCATTTTCGTTCAAAGTATCAGACACATCCAACTGATGCGAATGCACAAACTCCTTGATCAGATTCAAACGCTCAAACGGAATATCCGAGAGCAGCGTATTGTACCTGGGCTCCGGGTGATACGTGAACACTTTGTAATGCTTCTTCTCGTCCTTTTCGTACATATTATCAGAGTGAACGGCTGTAGCATGCTGCCACAATTGGGCAGGCGTATGATCCTGATACATGTACTCAATGGTACGATTTCTATCTTTATTTGTCTCCATGCCAACACCACTGTATCGTTTCTCATCTGACATTGTCTTAAACCGTTTGGGCTCCAACTTATGGCAGAAGGGATCAAGGTCCTTCTGGGTTAATCTTTTGGCACGTCGCCTTCGCTTTTCCTCAAGGGTTTTGTTAACCGTTGTCCTACTGCTGCAAATGTATTTTAAGCAATAATTAAAACGAATACGTTTTTAGCTGAATTTTAATGCATCGAATTACTACAAATCAAATCAATACCCCCCCCCCCTTTACGATTTTCAGGTACAGGCTCGAAACACGTGAAGTTTGTGAATATGCAAATAATGACATAAAACCCGATAAGCGCTGGCCATTGATAAGCAGCTGGCGCAGCAGACAGCATGGCGCCGCCCGAATCTAACTGTTCTTTTTTCACTTACTTGTTGTTCTCTTCGTCCGTTCTAAGCGTCGCTATGATCAGCGCCTCCACCTGTTGCTCTACCGACTGGTACAAGAATTCTAAACGATCTCCATAGATTTTGCAGCAATATTGCAGCACGTTGGCAGCAGCGTTAAGGACCGTGCGTCTTAAAACGCGCGGGTCATCGGCCAAGCGGAAAAACTCATCAATGTACTGTAGAGTGCGATTAAATTGTAATTAAATTTAGTTTTAATAGTATTAGTTTATATAGCACTTACATATTCAAGCGATAGCCGCATATCACACGAGAAATCTGTATTTTTTGACAACTCCTCCTGAACCACGAGCAGATTGCTCAGTGTGGGTTCCTCATCATATACAAGAATTGCTCTTGCCACATTCGTATTGGGTCTGCTTTGGGCCAATTCCAAAAGCGATCTTCTATTATTCCGTACATCGTTAGTGTCAACGGAAACATCCAAGGCATCTGTAAAATACATGCGATTATGTTATTATTGACGTCTTTGTTCAGAATGGATGCCTGGTCTTTGGTCTATGTATGGTTTCTTCTAAGCTTTAAATATCGCTGACTTAATCACCGCAAATACTATCCAAAATTTCATACACCCGGCGGCTACGCGAGTCCATACTAAGCACTGAACGAACCCGAGAGAGAGCGCAAAAGCAACTGCTAAACAAAATATTCGTTCACGAGCATAGCTACAACACATG
>JBANCZ010000182.1:0-49944 GCA_037040025.1 Sphaerogastrella javana | reverse complement strand
ATGCGCCAGCTTTCGGGAACGATGAACCGCGGCTTGACGTGGATGGCAGCATTCCAGCAGTCATCGAACGCCCCACCGGCGACGATGTCCCAGTCACCCCAGAGCCAGGCCTTGCGTTTGTTCTCGTCGCGGATGTTTTCCAGTTCGAGGACGTATTCCGGGGGCAGGTAGATGTTCTCTTTGTATGACCCGAACAACCGGACGCGCGTCTTGGTGATCTCTTCGCGTTGCTGAGTCCTCGGGTTGAAGACGTCTTGGCTGCGCTTGATGACCACACCAGCGGGGGCCGGGTCGATGAACTCGCGCTTGACCCACGAATGCCCAGGACCATATGGGTTGGTGGTGCTGAACACCATGAGAGGCATCGTCGGCAGGGGTTCGCCGGTCGGGGTGTCGAAACCCTGATCCTTCTCGCCAAGGCTAATCTTGGCTTCCTCACCGGAACGCTGAGGCGTGTGGAGATGCGGCACGAAAGACGTCCGGTTGCAGGACATCATCGCTTCATAAAGCTCAGGGGTGGGGTACTTCGCCAGCTCGTTCCAGCCGATGAAGGGGTATTCCTGGCCGTGGTAGTTCCAGTAATCCTGCGGACGCTTGATCTGCCGGAACAGAAGCTCTTCCCCGGTCTCCCAGACCCACTTGAGGTCCGAGGTCGAAGATTTGAAAGTCGCTTTCGGTCCTGCGAACTTGGGGAACCAGCGCATTGCCTTGGAGATCAAGTCATCAAGGTTCTTGTATTCTCGGTCGAAGATGATGCCGCGCCAGTATGCCCCATAACCGAGCCCGACATACGACCGGAATTTAATGAGCTGCGAATCCGTCTTGCCAGGCCCGCGCGAACCCTCGTAGAGGATTTCATTGCATGGGCACGAGATCGCAAGCATTTGCGATCCCGCTAGAGGCTGCCATGCAATCTTCGGCGGATCAGCAAGGTCAACGGACATCACGCGAACCCTCGTGCATGGTGCCCATGTACCGATGCTTCAACATAGCGATGGCAAACCCGAGACCGAACTTGCTCCCAGGATTGCCTTGCCATTCATGCGTCACATTGTCACCTGAGGTGTGGATAGCCACAGCGATGCCCAAGATCTCGCCGGACTTGGCGCGCTCGAGGTACTTCTCCAGGACCGCGATGATGTCCGGATCCGGGGTGCCGGGAATTACATTGCCGGGTTTGAGCGGGATGACCTCGGTCATTCTCGTGCTTTCTGCTTGAGGTTGGCCTGCATCTGTGCAGCCGAGGCTTCCCACATCTCAGGCGAGACGGCAGGAATCATCAACATGCCCGAGCGGCTGCCAGTGTTGAGGTCGATCTTCTTCGCGGGCTCAACCCCAGTCAATTCGGCAATGGCTTTCAGCGCGCTGATGCGGGCGGCTTGTTGCGCCCCTACACCGCGAAAGTTTGCCTCTTTGAGCAGGGACTTGAGAAGGTAACGGCGGATAGCGCCCTTGTCTTCGAGGTCCGGGAACTCGTCGTCTTCGGCGATAACACGAAGCACACCCTCGTGCTTCTGCGCTATACGCAGGAACTCGTTGATGCTGTCTTCCGGGACGCCGACCTCGCGCGCCGCGACGGTTGGGTTCCCGGTCAGCACCACGCGCTTGGCGTATTTGATATAGAGATCGTCAACCGCCCCTTGCATCGTCGGGAACCTTCTATCTGCTCTTTCCCGAACATAAGGGACGAGCAGCGCCTATGTCAAGAGGTCCTGTTGAACCACCGCAACAAAGCGTTGTGCCGAACGGCAAGTTCCCTATATGCTGTTTCAACGAGCATCGCCCGCTTGACCAGCGAGCGTGTGTCCGTCACCTCGGGAAGCTCGAGCTCAACGGGCGCCGGATCCAACAAGGCCGCCGGAGGGGAGTATACTGCCGGGGACGAGTGTGAACAGCCCGCGAACAGCAGGAGGGACAGGCACACTAAGGTAATCGAGGCTTTCTTCATCTGTGATCCCCGCGAGGGCCTCCAGCTGTGTGGCAATCCTCTGTTGTTCGAGGCGCAGCCCGTTGAGAGTTTCCTGCATGGCCACAGTGTCGGCCTCGCGGATTGCGAGCAAGGTGGCGTTCTCGCGCTCAAGCACGTCGCCCCGCCGCGTCTCATACCCCAGGCGAAGGCTGGACACGGCAAGGGCGACGGCAAGCACCGCGGACAGGATTGCGAAGACGCGGGTCATTTGTGTTTCCTCTTTTCGAGGCGCTCGATCTCGAGGTCGAGCTCTTGAGCAGCGCGTTTGCGCGCGCTGTCGATGCTGTCAAGCTGGGCCACGAAGAACGCACCCAGCAGGAACGTCTCACGGAAGTACTTGGTATACGATTCCATGACCGAGAGCTCGCGCTTTGGATCACTCATCAATGGTTCGCCTTTCACGGATAGCCGCGGTAAGACGGTTCATTGCGGAGATGTTTTCCCCGTTCTGCGTGATGAACCGGTCAGTCAACTCATTTACGCGGCGTTGAAGTGACCATCCCCAAAAGGCGAGGCCAACAATCACCACCGCGGACAAGCCTCCGCCCAGTTCTGCAATGACTGTTGACCATTCCAACGTCCCGACCCCTCTTGAGGTATTCCCCCACCTTACGGCGGGGGAGCCTCAGGTGTCAAGAGAGGTTCGATTCCACCCGCCCGGAAAACGCAATATCTTGCACGGGAATCCTGGGCAGCACGGCCGATGCTGGATAGCGGTACCCGAGCAGGTTGCTCATGTTCATCCAGGCGTCGCTGACCATGTTGCTTTGGTTGCCCCCACGGATCAGAAGCTTTTCCGACCGCCAGTTGATAGCCTGGACGAAACCGACATGCCCATACATGCCGTCCTTGCTTCCGCGCCAGAACACGGCAATCGCCCCGTAAACAGGGCCATCGAGTGAATCCCCGAACTCGAGCCAGTTACGAGCTAGGTAAGGATTCTCGCGAACCCGACCGGTGAACTTCTCGTCCGGGAGGGTCAGCTTGATCGCGGTCTCGACGGCATCACCACACCAAGGCAGTTTGGCGGGGTCGCCGAGGGTCTTGCCGTCCGACTTGAGCCAGGCGGACAGGGTCTTGTTGTCCCGCACCTCGTGCATGCCCATGTAGCGAGCGATCTCATTCATCCACGGGGTCGGGTGTTGCTTGAACAGCCCGGTCCCGAGACCCATACGTTCCACCGTCAGGTCGGTGAAGTATGGGCGACGTGCGAATTGCAGGATGTCGCCCTTGTAGCGAGCCACCGCAGAATCGAAATCCGGGCCCGGATTGTTGTCGATGGGCCCGAGGTACAGACCACGGGCGGACATTACCTGCTTCATTTGTTTGATAAGGGTCATTTGTTCCTCAATCTGTATGCGAACCAGAACTTCTGGATCACTTCCTCGTAGGTGTCGCCGCAGTAGCACGCATACGCCGAGCTTTCAAACGGGGAGGGCAGGCTTAACTGCTTCTGACCGGACTCAGACTCGACGTAGGACACACGAGAGTAACCGAACAGCTCAACCATGTCCTGGAGGTTCGTCTGGGTGATCTTTCCCAGCAGCTCCTCGCAGAATACGTCTGCCCACTCACCCCACGCAGGGCGCAGGAGATCCCGAACGGGACCCCCTGCTTTTAGCAGCTCGTGGAAGGGAATGTCACTCGCCATGGATTTTGGCGATGAGTTCTTGCAGCTCACGCCCTTCTAGGTCGCCGTCGCCGCTGTTGTTGAAGGCCTCGACCCGCAGCTTGCTGTGCTTGATGAGTTGCTGCACGATGTCCAGTTCCTTCCCGCTCAGGCGCACGGCATTGACCCGATAGTTGAGGAACGCCCGGTAAACCATCGGGAACAGGTGTGCGATGAACTCAAGCATCGCCTCGGCGTAGACCCGGATCTCGTATTGAGCATGCCGGTCGAGCCGCAACCGAAGCAGGTGCAAGACGTTGTGCAGGTTCGCCTTCCAGTAGAACTCGGTATACACATTCGCCGGCAGGTCGATGCGAGCCAGCTCCCGCGCCATGCCCTTGTTGATGTTGAACTCGTAATCCTCATACCGCTGTTTTGCAGACTCCGTGAGGTAGTCCACGAAGTCGGCGGAGGTGGGCATCTGCTCGCCCGACCCCTGCTTGTTGGTGACCGATTGCAGAGCCACCCGGCCGGGCTCTGGGATGTAGAACAGGTCCTTGACCACACTGTAGCGGGCCGAGTATTCGTTGATGCTCGAGGTGCGATGCCGCATCCATTGGCGCGCCACGAAGATCGGCATCCGGATGTGGAACTTGAGCTCGCACATCTCGAACGGAGTGCTGTGGTCATGCCGCATCAGGTAGCGCAGCAGCTTCTCGTCCTCGTTGACGCGACGGGTGCCGGCGCCATAGGACATGCGGGCAGCCTCGAGCACCGCGTGATCGTCGCCCATGTGATCTACGAGCCAGACGAACCCGTGATCGAGCACGCCGATTGCGTACCCTTGATTCTTGGCGCGGGTCAGGTTGTAGTCGTTGACCTCGTCTTGGGTCTTTGCGGCTTGCTCGGTCATTTGTTTTCGTCCTCGGCGATCATCTGGATGGCGCGATTGATCGAGTCAACGGCTTCGCGCAGGTCCTTCTCGTAGTCCTTGATCCCGCGGTCGCCGGCGACAAGGAGCTTCTTGACCGCATGCTGGATGCAGGGGTCGTTGATGCTGAACAGCCGGAGCACACGGTAGACGTCGATCTCTTTCAGATGAGAGACGTCCTTGAAGTAGTGTCCGTGCTTGCGCGGAACAGCAGGCATCGGCGGGGGAACCTGCCCGCCGTAGGGGGCTTGAGCATGGGGCATGCCCGGGATCGGCATTGAAGCGGTCATTTCGATTCCTCACGAAGGGCTTGGACCGGGGAGGCCTCTTGGTTCTGATACTTCCCGGTGTAGGGTTGGAATGTGGCTTGTGCAAGCCGGTGGAAAACGACCTGACCGATGGGTTGCCCGTCATACAGGCGCACCCAGCTGTCGGTCGAATTGAAGATTTCGAGGGTCAGGTGCCCTTGCCATCCCGGCTCGGCGAGAGTGGCGGACGCGTTGATGAACTGGCGAGCCAGGGTCGACTTGTTGAAGAAGACCATCATCAGATTCGCCGGCAGCTTGAACCGTTCCTCGGTCACCCCCAGGACGCCGGTCATCGGAGGAATTTCCCACCCGTTGGCCTCCCGGCGGGGAGCACCATCGAACAACCCGTGCTCGGCGCCGATGTAATTCGGTTCCACCAGCTCGCGGGCCAGGTGCACGTCATAGCCTGCCGACGACAGCCCGCCGCTCAGCCCGGACAAGGCATGGACGTGGCGCTCGCGGAACGGGCGGATCAGGTCGTTTACGTCGACCTCAACCCGGATCATTTGTGCGGGAAGAACGCTCATTGGGACAATTTCCTCCGAAGGGCATTGAGCTCGTCCATGATGCTCTGGTTGTCGATGCCACGGCGAGACAGGTGATCCTGGTAGGCGCCGAGGCCGATGAGTGTGCCGATCACGATGGCCGCGAGCAGCAGAACGATGCCAAGCAGGAGCGCGAGGCCGATGCCAAAGGTTGTCATTGGTTGAGTGTCCCGTTTTTGTATGCAGAAATAGTCGTGACTGCTTCCTGCCAACCATAGCATACGACGACCGCGTAGTGGTTCGCAAGCAGGAAGGAGTGCCATTTAGACTGTTCTTCGGCGACCTTCCCGGCCGACGACTGGGCGAGCTTCGGCTTCTTGAGCTCGATGTAGAGCCCTGCGAAGTGTCCACAGGGGTGCGGCCAGCAAATGTCGGGCACGCCTTTGCGGGTGCCGGTTGCCTTCATCTTTGCGCCGGTCCTGGCGTCACGGTTGCCCCCGTTGGGGACCGCGTAGAGGAACTCCAGCTCAGGCACGCCGACCTTCTTGGAATCCTTGAGGGCTTGGGGCGACCCGGTTTTCGCCCACTCGTCGGCCAACGCGAACCCGTGGTTCTGCGCAACCGCTGCCCATGCGAAGATGGCCATCTGGTGGCCATCCTCAG
This sequence comes from Sphaerogastrella javana, assembly GCA_037040025.1. Taxonomy (NCBI): domain Eukaryota; kingdom Metazoa; phylum Arthropoda; class Insecta; order Diptera; family Drosophilidae; genus Sphaerogastrella; species Sphaerogastrella javana. The sequence continues at coordinate 43,979 of JBANCZ010000182.1, read as the reverse complement.
TGTTATTCCGGGCGAATTGCTCCGGGGTCATCAGATCACACCCAGGTCGCCGAGCATCGGGCTCACATTGACCGAGATCGGGGGGTGCTGCCGACCGATCAGCGTGATGAGAATGCGGCCGCCCTTGTTCAGTTCCTCGAGCTCGGCGGGCGTCGGTTCCCAGAGCGTTTGCATCGCCGGAACTTGGCCGGGCTGCAAGAGGACGTTCTGACCGGGGTGCGGCTGGATGTCCGGGTTGTTTACCACGATCACATCGGCGACGGACAGCTGGGCGTACTCAGGCTGATCCTTCGCCAGTCGCCGGGTCGCGTTGTGCGGAACCAGAGGAATCACAGGAACATCCCTCCCGACACTTTGAAGAGGACGAACACGAGCACGACCCCTGCTGCGCACCCGACACCGGTACAGAACCCATCCACAATGCGATGAAAGTACCAGGACATGTTACTGTCCCTCCTCTTTGTCGGCGCGAGCTTGCGCTTGTTGATCCGAGTACCCGCCACTCGAATAGCGGACGTTCAGTTTGTCGATGTTGGCTTGACGAACGTGGTTCATCGTCCAATCATACATCTCAGCCCATTCCTCGACGGCCTTGATGCCGGCGAGAACGTGGCCGACGATCTTCTCTGCGTCCACCGGCTTGTTGTAGACGGTCAGCTTCTTGACCAGGTCGAGCACTTCGCCGCTGTGGTAGAGCAGCTCGTTCTCGATGCTGTTCATGTCCAGGTCTTTCGCCGGCGTCATAGCCTCGACCTCGGACGGCAGGATACCGAGGGCCTGGAACATGCCTTCGGCGTAGAACAGCCAGTCACCGAGCTCCTCGATTTCGTTGTCCTCGTCGGTCGCACGATGCGCCTCGATAGCCTCGCCGACCATGCCCACAGCACAGTGCAGGATGTCCGCGTAGGTCGCATTGAAGGTCGCCAGGACCTCGATGCCGGGTTTGCGCATGTTGCTCACGATGAGCAGGTGTTGCGCCTTGATAGTGTCAGTCATTGTTGCCCCCTTAGGCTTTGACTTCGGTGAAACGACCCGGCCGAAGGAAGTCCTCGGGCAGGTGCGCATAGGTGTGGCCATCGGCGCGGAAGCCTTGCTTCTTCTCGTTGCCGAACATGAAGCGCCGGTATTTGAGCATCCAGCGGTTCCGCTCGGCGTCGAACAAAACCCCCTGCACAATGTAGAGGTGGCCGGTACCACCGTGCAGGTACACCTTGTTCTGGAGCTCGAGGATCTGCGGATCCGGCCCTTCGTCGTGGGTGTTGTGCCTCACCTCTTCGATGTGGGCGCGTTTGCTGCTCGCCGGTACCCCGAGGTAATAGCGCGACCCGGAAAGGGTTCTGACGACTGTGCCTTCGATGGGAGAAGGCCCCGTGTTGTCGAGGATCGAGGTGGTGACAACGGTGCCGTTCGGGAACGGATGATTGCCGGTGAATATCTGGTCACTGTAGATGTGACCCGTCAGTTTCAGGCCGCCGTTGACGACGATGGTATCCCAGTCCTTGAGAATCGCGTCATACGGCTCATTGCCCATGATGGGTTTCGTGCTCATTTGCCTTGCTCCTTGACCTTGGCCTCGGCGGTCAGGAATTGCTCGGACGCCCAAGCTTCGATCTCGTCAGCAGTGACGGCCGCACCAGCAACGCGAAGTGCATTGGTGTAGGCCACGATTGCGTTGTAGCTCGCTATCCGGTGCACCTTGTCCGAGCTGCCAGGCGACAGCACGAAATACTTTGTCTTCATTCCACTATCGTCCATGTCTACCTCCTTGAACGTACCAACACAGTAGCAGGGGAGGGGGCTTTGGGCAAGGCTCAATCAGATTCGGTTACCGTAACCGAAGACGTGTCACCGACTTCATCGCCGACGCCGTTACGCCATACGACGAAGACGACCAGCTCACCCGTTTCCTCGGGCGTATAGCCGCCGTCCTCGAGTTCGACAACCACGCCGTTCATCTCGACCACGAGGATGTAAGTCGGGGCCGGATCCCCACTTGCCGCGCCCGGATCGAAAGTGAAGCGAGTGCCCACAGTACCCACACTGGGTGTGATCGACGGCGGGGTGACGATAGCCGGAGGCTGCGGCTCAGGCGGGGTGGGAGCGTCGCTGGGCTTGTTCAGGGTCTGGAGGAAATAATCCCACCAACGGCGTCCTCGGGAGGTTGCGGGACTCATCAATCGGGTGCGTGCCATCGTGGGCTCCATGGTAGGGTGTGCTGGGCTTGCTTGAAACGTAGCAGGAACCGCGCGATCTGTCACCGGGGCTCAGATGCACTAGCGTTCATGCTTTGTTCAGGGTCGCGGAATGTTCACGTTGCGATTTGACCCCTCACCCTATCTACACCAGCACTTTGGATCAGATGACCCCCCATGTGTAAGGCGGAGGGGGCCCCTGCCCCAGGCAGCCCCCGCCCCCCCACCCTATATACCCCCCGTCACAATTTCGACACAATTATGCCACAATCACGCCACATTCGCATTATGCACTCATCAGCGCAATTTGCAAAACATTTGCAATATGCAATATGCTACACATGTTCAGCATCACATGATATTCAACGCATGGGGTGAATATTGCACATGCAACGTTGTGACATGACACACATGCCCTTGCGCACGTCAACGCATCATCAGCGCCCCTCGAGCGCACATGCGCACATCATACGCGACAACGCAGCACGTCACGCATTGCGCATCACATGCGCAAGCACACGCGCAACGCATCGCCCCTCAAGCGCACATCACGCGTTGCGCGTGCTCATTATTTCGCACATCACATCATCAACGTTGCGCCCCGCATACGCGATTATTTCATCAACGCGCTGCATCGTTTCAGCAGGCGTTTTGAATGCATCACACACGAATAGCGTAATCGTCGCGCGTAAACGAGGCATAGGGCGTTTCGCATCGCGTTCAATGCAAGCACGCATGTATTGTTCATTTGTCATTATGTTTCGCCTTTTCATGTTTCGCTCAGGGGCACATGTGTCGCCCTGTTGAATTGAATTTACGTTATGCCCTCGAACATTGCACCCCCTAAATCGCATCGAAAATAATTTATTTTGACTAGTGCAATGTGTCGCGTCATTGCGTATATTCAATTCAACACGAGGGCGACGACGTTGTGCCCCTCACAACAAGGACACATGACGATGAATAAAAAGCAGATCAAAGAACGCGCGAAGGCGCTCAATGTCAAGGCCCGCTGGTCGAGCGAATGGCAGGAATGGGATATCGAGGGTTACCACACCGACGACGACCGGGACGCCCTCGCGCAGATCGAACACCTCGGCGCCTCGCGCTAATTACCCGGTAGGCGGCGCTTCGCCCGCTATGCCCCATGCTCGATTTATTCGTTATTACCCGGTAGGATCACGCGATTCTACCGCCCTATTACGAATAATTGAGTTATAGGACGAATGCGCTCTTGCACCGCTTCGCTTTTCATACCTGCGTCACCGGGTAATATCGTTTAGACGAAGGTCGAATATCGAACTCAAACCGCCCTCTTCCGCGAGTATGAGTTATAATAATGTATAAGAAAATATTTAATTTTTTATTATAAATCAATGGGTTAGCACATTTGCTCAGGTCGATCATACTTGAATTATTCGTGATTTTACGAGCGCAGATGCCGGTTTTAGAGACCCCCCCTATCGAAAAATTACGAATTAACGAATAAATAAAGAATCAATGGTCACACATTGAAATGGCACAACACACATAGCAAAACGCAAATAGTGTAACATTTCTACCGAATAATTCACATGGCAAACAATCACGCCCCAGTAATGGGGTTAAAACGCGTCGCCCTTAGTGGTTTTTCAAAATACGGGGTTGGCATCGTTGCGACACCTCGAGCCTGGCTGCGCATCGCCCATACAATCGAACGTGACACATCGCACCGCATCATTGACGCGTTGATACCTGGTTTTGCGTGACACGCCCCTGTTGCCCCGTGATCGCCCTTGCGCATCGTGTGGACACGCCCCGAATCCTGGCAACGTCGCCCCGCATCAATACGCAGGGTGAGCGATGCAATAGGCATACAACACATGTTGCAAATCCATTTTGGCGCGTTCGCTGAAGGTCGACATTTCAACAAGGTCAAACATCGTTTCGAGCGCGTCAATCGTCGGCGAGGTCGCGGCATGGGCGATCAGGGCGAGCACATCACGCGCAAGGCATTTGGTGGGCAGGCGATGATCGGTTGCGAATTTATCGGCGAGGGCGCGGGCGGCGGCGAAGTTGTCGGTCATGTCGTGTACCTTGTGTTTGCGTTCCTGTTGAACATTCATCCCATGAAGCACGGGGCAAGGCAACTGTTTCGACGCGATTTATTGAACCAGTTTGCGCACCAAATGTTTCTGCGATTGGCGCAACTTTTTGAGTGCAATGCCCATCGAGACATGGGATGAATAATCATCGAAACGAAACACAAGGGATGCCCACAATGGATTATGTCGCAATCGCCCGACGCTCGCTTAACCTGGCGCCTCGCGTCGAGGGGTGGCTGATCGTTGATGCCGTTGTCAACGCGTTCAAGGTGCATCACCCTGATCTCGCCGTGACCGTTCAAACCGCTGACCCGCTCGTGGCGCTCGCTGCTTGGGGTCGTTACATTGTCAAGGGGCAAATCTGATGAGCACGAAAACGCAAGTCACCATCACCTTCAATTCGCGCGACGACATGACCGACCGCGGCGGCATCTTGTTCGCCCTCATGTCACACACGACGAGCATTGACCAGGATTATACTCACGACATGGGTGGCTGGGCATCGTATTTCGTCGCGGTCGTCATCACCGAGCGCAGCGCGCTTGAAGTCATCAACGATCTTGCGGCGCAAAACTTTAACGTCGATGAGTTCGCAAGCATCGAGTTCAAGGGCGCGCTGTGATGTGGCTGCTGATCGTGACGATCTGTGTGGGCACGTCATGCGACGATTACGGCGTGTCAGCATGGGACAACAAACGCGAATGCCTCGAGGCGGTGATCCCGATGAGTCGCTGCGAGCGCGAAACTGAAACAAAGATGTGACCACTTGAGTTGAATTTAGGTGGTGCAACGTGCTCGTGCTTATGAGATAAATAATCATAGCAAAAGGGGAACGGACAATGACCATCACGCTCAAAGCACAAGTTCGTCGCAACGGCGGGGCCGCCTACACCAACACCGGCGTCTTCGCTGGGGCGCGCGAGATCGGGTTCATCAACCGCGACCATCGCCCCTACGCCAAACACCGCGCTGTCTCGCTCGTGACCGAGGCTGCGCAAGAGTTCTCATCGCGTGACGCGGCGGTTGCTTTTCTCGTCGCCAACGCAAAATAAGTGGTGCAACGTCCTACGGGACATGCTACAACAAGTCATCAAACGGAGAAACCAAATGACCATCAATAACCCCACCTACGCCTCGAAAGCCACCGCCCTCCGGGGCGCCGCTCGCAAGGGCATCACCAACGCGAAACTCGTCCCGACCGAGGACGGACGCCTCGAGCTGCGCGACATGGACGCCAAGCTCTACAACTGGGACGCGCGTGAGCGTTCGGCCGTCAAGGGTGCGGTCGGCATCGTGTGGGACATGTGCGCCGCGATGATCCCCACCGGGGCGAAGCGCAAAGAGATCCTGGACGCGTGTGTCGCCGCCGGCGTCGCGCTCAACACCGCCCGCACCCAGTACCAGATGTATCGCCAGGCTGCTGGCCTGAGCAAAGGCAAAGGCGGTGAACAATGACCGCCCTTGTCGCCACCGTGATCGGCACCGGTCAGAGCGAGGTAATCATCCCCTCGCTCGACCCCCAAGTGTGCCTGCTCACCGCCCTTCGCATGATGGAGCAGTACTCGTTCCTCATCTTCGCTTGCATCCCAAACTGAGGTATCCACAATGACCAAACGCCTGACAACTCGCAAACATCTTGAGCAGCGCGTGGCACGCCTCGAAACTGCTCTGGGCCTCGAGCCCGGCACGCTGGAACTCGATCATGCCGCATGCTATGGAGGTTACTGCCTCGAGTCGAAAGACGGACGGTATCGTCACAGTCAGCGCATGACGCCGCAACACTTCGACCGGTGGCTGGACGGAGCCTTCGCTATCATCGACATGCAGCGCGCGCTTCGCGCTCAAGTTCAAGACGCCGAGGTGAAATAATGAACTTGCCCATGCCTGTCTTCCCCGAAGATCGTTACCAGGGGCGTGCTCGCTCGTATCTGCTCGCCCTGATCCTCGGCCCCGTTTACTTTTTGTGGCACAGGCACTGGCGTGAAGTGCTGATCCTCGTGCCATTGTGGGCATTGGGCATCGGTGTGATCCTCGGCCCGTTCCTGGTGCGCAGCGCGTGGATGCAGCGTGCCCAAGAGGTCGCTGACCGTGAAAACGTGCAGAACCTGATTGAAGCACTGATTGCCAAGGTCGCCAACAATGGGTAAACGTAAGGGTGTGGGCGCAGCGGGTGGGCTGCTGCGCCTGAGTGTTATCCTGCTCACCGCGGTGAGTAAATCAGGAGGCGGCAATGGGTGATTGTGCGCAGTGCTCACAATGCGAGCACGCTTATGACCTGGACGAGCTGTGCGATTCCTGCATGAGCTGCGAGGGGTGTTGCTCGTGTCAGCACCTCGACGCTGGGGATGGGTACGATGAGGATTTCGGGGGGTACCCTGACCTCGAGCCTGAGCGGTTCAAAAAGTACTCGCGCTCGATGCAACGCGCCTATGAGGAGGGGGTCGATTGAAGCCGATATTTGCCACAGTGATCGCCGACGCCTCATTCTGCCCCATGACGAAAGCGGCGGGCTGGGCAACCTGGGTCAATGTTGACGGCGGGCACAAGGTGAGGCGTGCAGCACGCTTTCACACGGCGCCCGCCAACTCGACTGAGGCCGAGCTCTGGGCGGCGTTCAACGGGCTGTGGTTCGCAATCAAAGCCGGGGCCAATGATATCCTGGTGCAAACTGATTGCGAGGCAGTGGTGAAGGCCCTGAGCCCCGAGGGACGAGGTGACCTTGACCTGTTTTTCAGCACGGCGGGCCTGAGCCGCGAGGGTGTCACGATACGCCCTCGCCACGTCAAGGGGCACAAGAAGGCGGGAGATGCTGATTTCGCTAAAAAGCACTGGGTCAATCACTGGTGTGATCGTGAGGCGAAAATTCAGATGCGAGCGCAAAGAAAGCGGTTGAATTATCGTGCCACTCGGTTAATATCAAGACAGGAACAACGAAAGGCAACAACATGAGTGAAACATTCAAAACCTTGATTGTCGTCTGCGAAAGCGAAGATCGGGCGGCGTTGGTCAAGGTGGGCATGCAGGCCGTGCCTGACATTGTGGGCGATCTCAAGAGATCTGACCGCATCGTGACATTCCAAACCGCTGGGTGGTGGGACGTGACTTACGACCTGGAGGCATTCATCGCCGCCGGCGTGATCGACCCCACCCGTGACGATTATACTGTGGACAACATCTGAGGATCACCACAATGGGAAACAAACAGAACCGCCCGCGTCGCCTCACCCGTGCTGAGAAGATCGCCAACACGCAAGCGATGATCGCTCAGGGTGACCGCAACACCCAGCGCGCCGAAGAGGCCAGGCTGCGCGCCATGACGGCCGAAGAACGCAATGCTCACCTGTATAACGTGAGGAAGAACGATGCAAAGGTATAGGTTTTATCACGAATACGCCGACGCCGAGATGGTGGCAGACGACGCCGGCGAATACGTCCGCTACGAGGACGCCCAGGCCGAGGCGCGGGAAAGAGAGGATGCGCTGGGTGAAGAAATGTATAGCCTGCCGCGATCTGTGATGGACTGCGGCACGGCATGGGTTCGCCTAGAGCAGGTGGACAAAATCATCAATCGGAGGTTTGGAAAGTGAGCAACATCGAACAGGCAGTTATGGAAATCGCCACTGGGGCATTCCGAGTTGGTCAGGCGGCCGAGGGGTTAGCACAGGAAATCGCATCGTATCACGCAACATGGTTTTCTTTGATGAAGCCGCGAGTTTTCCAAGATGGGGATGCATGGTGTTGCCTTTATGGAGACGACTTAGCCACTGGCATCTCCAGCTTCGGGGAGACACCTGCGAAGGCTATTTTCGCCTTTGAGCAGGCAATGCATAGCCAGAGAGGTGCGGCATGACCGCTCACGACACCCTCGCCACCGAACCCCAGCGCGCCGCGCTCGACCGGATGCTGCGGAAGGCGAAGGCCGAGGGGATGCGGGATGCAGCAAAGATCGCTTGGGAGGACCGTGAGAGCGGGTTGACGGTGCAAACCAAAATCCTCGCCCGCGCCGACGCTTTGGAGGCCGGCAATGCTTGAGGCGATCCCGTGGGGCTTTCGTGCAGCACTGGCAGTCGCCCTCCTGCTCATCTTTGTTGTGAAGATTGGCGCAACCCATCACGACATGATCCGCCGCCGCAACTACCTAAAACACCTGAAAGGAGATGACGAATGAGTATCTTTGGTGTCCTCGCTGCATGGCTCATCTTCGCCACCGTGGTCGCATCGCTCACGTTCATTACCCTGTCAATCTGTGCCTGGTGGCGCCGTTAAAAGTGTGTGACCGCTCAGGCGGTCACACAATCTGTTGTGCAGGATTGTAATGCAGAATTCTGTTGACAAGGGCAGGGCGAGCGCGTATCGTCAAGGCATATCAAGGGGTCGAACATGCCAGCAGCACCGGACTACGCGTCAATGCCCAGCGTTGACGATGTGAGAAAACGCCTTAGCGAGTGCACATGCTCGCCCCTGGCCATTTACAAGGTAACCGACCTGACCCCGTCCTGGCAGCGCGCTTTCGTGGATGGCGCAATCAAGGACCCGAGCTACACCAAGGTGCTCGCCCTGCTCAAATACCTCGAGGCCTGACCGATGCTGCCACCCTATGTGCCCTCCATCCTCGAGGCCCTGCCCCAGTGGATCTACTGGCAACACGAGTTCACACCCGAGGGCAAGCTGACCAAGGTGCCCTACCGTGTTGACAACTGGACGCTGCGCGCCGCCTCGACCCGTGAAGACGAGTGGGACAGCATTGTCAACGCCCGCGCCAACTTCGCTATCAGCGACCGGACAGGCCTTGGCTTTGTGTTCGCAGCCGAGGGCAACTTGTTCGGCATCGACGTTGACGACCTGGCCAAGGTCGCACCCGAGGATCAGGATGCCGCGATCTCACTGCGCATGATGATTGCGCAACACTTCCCCACCTACCGCGAGGTGTCGCCGTCTGGCAAGGGCGCGCATTACATCGGCCGCGGCTCGCTGCCCGAGGGCATCCGAGCGATCAAGGATTCCAAGTATGGAATCGAGATTTACGACCGAGACAGGTTCTTCACGTTTACGGGCCAGGTGATTGACGGGATGACCGAGGTGGTCGACTGTCAGCAGGCCCTGACCGAGTTGTGCGAAACCCTGAGCCGCTCGGCTCATCGCGCTGGCGGCAATGTCGAATCCCAGCACGATGACCGCACAGTTGAAGAGATCATTGCCAAAATCAACTCGTGGGCCAACGGCGAAGAGTTCCGCCGCCTCATGTCAGATCCCATCACGTCAACGCTGGCACGGTACAAGAATGACCACAGTGCTGCCGACTTCGCGCTCGCCAACTTCATCGCCTCGGCGACCCGCGATCACCTGAAAGCGGTTGAGATCTTCCGCCGTTCGCCCCTGTGGCGACCTGGCGGCAAGGGTGGGTACAACACCGAGCCTAAGTATATCGTGGATTACCTGATTGGCAAGAACTTCAATCGGGTGTGGAATGAGGGGCTGCGAAAGGAAGCTGCCAACGCCAAGCTGATCGAGCACGGCAAAGAGGTCGCGGATGCGATCATCGCCGCGGCGCGTCAAGCCTCTGAGGGCGCGGTCGCGTTGCAGCCAAAACCTGAGCCGGCACCCCTTCCCCCGCCGACGCCGCAGGAAGAGGCGATGTTTCAACCCTCGCCCAAGAAGGGCGACGCTGGGGCGTATGCTCGCCGGTTCGGCATTCGCCTGCCGATGCTCGATGCCAGTGACGCGAGTGTGCCCCTGCCTCCTGGTGTGGCTGGTCGCTTTGTTCGCAATCTGCTTGACGCTTGCGCCAACCCTGTGCCTGAGTTCGGGATCGCCACGAGCATGGCGTTCTTGTCGGGCTTCCTCGGTCGGGCGTATCGGTTCAACAGCGGCGGGATCAACACGTTCTTCATGGTCGGGGCCAAGTCGGCCACCGGCAAGACGCAAAGCATCCGCGCGCTGAAAACCCTGCTTTCATCTGTGACCGAAACGCCACAGCTCACCGACCGTGCTTACACGGTGTCAGGCAAAACGGTTCAGGGCATGCAATCCCTGTTTGAGAAGCATCCTGCCGGGGCCTGGATCACCGACGAGTGCGGTGCGCAGATCAAGGTGCTGACCGAGCCCTCATCGCAAGGGGATCACGAGCTGAAAGATGCCATCAACTCGCTGTATGACGCCGCGGTGCCTGGCCTCAAGTGGGCCCCGCCTACCTCGCTGCGGTCGATCAAAGAGGACAAGAGCATCACCTGCCTGAGCGTCGGGATTGGCTGGTTCACAACGCGCGAGAAGATCTATACTGCCCTCAACGACAATGAGGTGGCAGATGGTTTCCTGTCGCGGTTCGTGCCGATCTTTTACAACGGCGTGATGGGCGAAGACAACTACACGCAGAAGGATCAGCTGGACGACGATCTCAAGAAGCTCATGGCAACTCTTCACGGCATCGTCCTGGAGAACGATATGCACATGCCGCTTGACGGTATCGCCAACAACAGCAAGGTGGTTCGCGTCGGCATGACCACAGAGGCCAGCGAGCACATCCGGCAGTTTGGGTATGAGGCGCGCAACGTCACTCGCCGAGCCCAGGATGAAAACGACGAGATGCCGGAAATGTTCATTGCCATGGCGCGGGTGGGCATCACAGCTCAACGCCTCGCCGCGGTGTGTGCTGTGATGGACAACCCTTACAACCCTGTGGTCACGCTCGAGCACATCAGCTGGGCAACGCAATTCGTGGGCTCGCGTATGCTGCACGTCCTCGAGCTCATGGCGACTGGTGAGGTGGGGTCGGGTGACGCAATCGAGGTGCCAACGATTGTTCGCAGCATCAAGCGCCTGATCCTGAGCCATGGTCACCAGATCCCTGTTGCGGTCGTGCATGATCGCTTGCGGCTCATCAACCCGTTTAAGACGGCGCGCATTGGCGCAATCAACGCGGTGAAGCAATCGCTCAACCACATGATCGAAGAGGGGCGCCTGGTCAGGGCGACAAGCGAGGAGATCACACGGGGCCGCCCTGCGGTGTATTATTGCATCACCGATGATCCTATCTGGAAGTAACACGGCTTGCCTTGCCGGCCGTGTTATGGGACAAAGGGTCATCAACAAAGGGGACGACGATGGACATTCGCCAAAAGATTCAGAAGATTCTCGACAAGGCCAAAAGCACCAACAGCGAGGCCGAAGCCGCCACGCTCATCGCCAAAGCTCAAGAGCTGATGGAAACCCACCAGGTCGAGGCTTACGAGCTCGGCGCATCGGCCTCCGATCCGATCGGCATGACCGTTGGCCAGGCCGGTCGTAGCGGTCCCTCGGCCTACAAACCGATGGTCGAGCGTCGGTTGGCGCAGTACTACGGCTGCCGCCCGATCCGCATGTGGCAGGACGTCAAATGCACCGTTTTCCGGAATGAGATCATCGGCCCGGAATCGGCACGCATCACCACCGAGCTCATGTTGGATTTTGTCTGGAAGCAGATCCTCGCCGAGGCAAACCGCCTGAGCAAAGAGGGGCACGGGAAGCGCGATCACCTGGTGCGCATGATCGCCAACAGCTTCGCTTCCCGCATCGGGCAGCTGCTGGCCGAGCGCCGCGAGGGCAAGAAGGTGCCGTCGCCACAGTCGAGCCGGGGCCAAAACGAGCTGATGCTCGTGGACGGGATCAATTCGTGGGTGGATGCGCACTATACGGGCCTGGTGTCGCTCAAGGCCAACGTCCGCAGCACGACCGCCGCAGCGAAAGCTGCAGCTGCCGGCATCTCGATCAACCGCCAAACCACGGCTGCACCCGGGACGTTGCGACTGGGGGCTTGACCCCCAGCGACACCCGTGGTACAATGCCTTATCGTAAACGGAGAAACACGATGAAAACCTTTTCGCTGAACATGGATCAGCCCGTCGCCGACATGAGCGAGGCCGACCTGCTCAACTCCTGGTATGCCCTTTCCAACGCGCAGGACGAGATCAAGGTGCGCGAGCTCGAACTGCGCAATGCGCTCTTCAAGCAGTCGTTCCCATTGCCGGTCGAGGGCAGCAAGGAAAACAAGAAGCCCCTGGCCGCCGGATGGATCCTGCAAGGCGACTACAAGATCAACCGCAACGTGGATCAGGCCGCGCTCGACGTGCTTATGAAAGCCGGCGACAACGTCCGCAACCTCGTGTTGTCGGTGATCCGCTGGAAGCCCGAGGTAATCGCGGCGGGGTACAAGGCGGCAATGGCGGATGCTGAAAACCGCAAGCTGCTGAAAGACCTGGTCATCGAAAAGCCGGGCACGCCGAGCCTGGAAATCAAATTGCCCAAGCGGTGATCTGATCGGCAGGTGGAATCAGCCCTCACCCGTGATAGGGTGAGGGCATCAGGAGGTTACGGGAATGTCCACACCACGCATGAGCGAGCACGTCACGCCGACCTCCGGGTCGCTCGATGCTGACCAGCACACGGGGTTCATGCTCAGGGTGTTCATGTACCTGGTTGTCCAAAACGGCGGCACGCTGAACGTCGACCTGCGGGATGTGCTTGCGCAGACCAAGGGGATCGAGATGGCGGTGGCAATGGACGGTCCGGAGTTTCGCGTGACCCTTAACTCAGCCCCAGCACAAGGACGGCCGCAATGAGCCATTCCAACGCAGAACGCATCCTCGAGGCGAGCCCGCCCGTTGAGGCCATTTCCGCTCACCCCTACACGGTGGACGAGCTCGATGCCCTGGTGAACAGGGCCCGAGTGTGGGCAACGATCCTGAGCCTCAAGAAGCCGCTTGAAGAGCAGGCGGATGAAGGCCCGACCGAGGTCGCCGCCCTTCGGCGCAGCCTTGACGTGCAACTCAAGTATGTTAACGCCGCGTTTCAGCGATTCCTGGAGAATCCTACTCAGGCCCTAGCGGGCGAGCTGCAAGCGCACATCTTGGCCCTGGAGGAACTGTAAGTGGCACCGACCATGACGATCAAAAGCACCTATGGCATTGGCGCTGCGAACGGCGTCAAGATGCTGGTTTACGGGCGGGCGGGGATGGGCAAGACCACCCTCTGCGCCACCGCCCCGACGCCGATCATCTTTTCGGCAGAATCGGGCCTACTTGCCCTGAGTAAGTGGCAACTGCCTTACATCGAGATCCGCAACATCAAGGATCTCACCGACGCGTTTGACTGGGCGCAAGCATCGGCCGAAGCTCGCCAATTCCAGACCCTGTGCCTCGACTCGTTGTCCGAGATCGGCGAGGTAGTGCTGGCGAACAGCAAAGAACAGGTCAAGGACCCGCGCCAAGCGTATGGCGAGCTCATCGACAAGATGACCATGACCATTCGCGCCTTCCGCGACCTGCCTGGGTACCACGTCTACATGAGTGCCAAACAAGAGGTGTTCAAGGACGAGTCCACCGGCATCACCATGAACATCCCGAGTATGCCGGGGTCGAAGCTGGGCCAGCAGTTGCCCTACTTCTTCGATGAAGTGTTCCAGCTGGACATCGGCAAAGATGCCCAGAACAACGAGTTCCGGTACCTGCGCACCCAGCCGAGCTTTAACAGCACGGCCAAGGATCGCTCGGGCTGCCTGAATCCGGTTGAGGCTCCCGACCTGGGGAACGTCATCCGCAAAATCACCGCCCAGAACCAGTAAAGGAGATCCCCCGTGGTTCAACTCAACTTCAACGCCAGCCAGCATGCCCCCTCGGGCACGTTCCCGGTATACGAAAGCGGGATCTATGATCTGATGATCGTGGCATCCGAACAGAAACCGACCAAGGCCAAGCTGGCCGGCACGGCCCAGAAAGGGTCCATGCTCGTCTTCACCCTGCGCATCGCCTCGGGCCCGCACCAAGGCGGCTCGATCATCAAGCGCGTGAACTACGAGAACGACAACCCCACCGCCGAGGAAATCGGCCAGGGGGAACTGTCGGCCTTGTGCCACGTCTGCGGGGTCATCAACCTCCAGGACACGCAGCAGCTGCACGGCATCCCCTTCAAGGGGCAGGTCGTGAAGAAGCAGCGCAATGACGATCCGAGCAAGTTCAGCAACGAGATCGAGCAGGTGATGAACAGCGCCGGCGTTCCCGCGACCGAGCTGGTGAACAAGGGCGGCGGTGGCGGGGCGATGACCAATCCCGCGATGGCCAACCCGGCGATGCAACAACAGTCGCAACCGCCGATGCAACAGCAACCGCCGCAGCAGTGGCAACAGCCGCAGCAGGCGCCGGTTCAACAGCATGCCCCGCAAGGGCAGCAACAGCCGTGGCAGGGCGAGCAATCGCCGCAGCAATACCAGCAGCCTGCGCAACAGCAAGCGCCGGTGCAACAGCAACAGCCCACACAACAGCCGGCCCCCGCTGGCACGCCGCCGTGGCAGCAACAGGCGCCGCAAGGTCAACAGCCCGCAGGGGCCCCGGCCGGCACGCCCCCCTGGATGCAGCAGCCGCAGGGCTGATGAGAACACCGGGCGCGATTTCCTATTGCGCCCGGTACCACGGCATGCGATAACGATTGCATGGAAGCAACGAGTTTTAGGAGAAACAAAATGCTCGTGATCGAAGCCCGCTTTGACGGCACCCCGCACAAGACCTATTCCTACCTCTGCCGCTACACCGGCGTCAAGGTCGGTGACCGCGTGATCGTGGACGCCCCGATAAGCGGTTACACGACCGTCAGCGTGATGGCTGTCCACAACGTCGACCATCCGCAGGCGCGCAATGCTTCCAAAGAGGTGGTGTCGGTCATCGACGACCGGGAATACCTGTCGAACAAGGCGGCGCGGAAACGGCTGGACGAGATCGCCGAGCAGGCCCGCCGGCGCGAGCGGGCGGCGAACAAGCTGACCAGCCTCTATCACCAGCGCGACACCCTCCTGGCGAAGCAGATCGCCGATGCCGAGCGCGAGCTCTACACCGCCGACACGGCCCTGGAAGCGACGCAACGTAAACACCGGGAACCGGTTCGTGTTGTCGTGGCCGACTCCCTTACCGGCTTCATCGACTCGGTGCGGCGCAACAATCGGCTTCTGCCGTAAAGAATCCGCTTCGGCGGTAACTACCGGGGGAACAATTCCGTTCCCCCGTCACCCCTCTGAGTATTGAGGTTAAACATGCTCGCCAAGATCCTTCACCCCTACATGCTCCTCTACATCGGCACGGTGTTGCTCGTCAACATCGGCTTCTCCTATATCGGGAAGATCGAGCTGGGGTTCGCCACCGTCTCGCCCATGGCGTTCGTCGTCGGTGCCACTTTCGTGGTGCGTGACTTCGCCCAACGCGAAGGCGGCCATTACGTCCTGGTCGCCATGGCAATCGCCACCATCCTGACTTTTGCCCTCGCGGATCCGTTCGTTGCTGTGGCCAGCGTCAGCGCGTTCCTCGTGTCCGAAGTCGGCGACTGGCTGCTTTACACGATCACCAAGAAGCCGTTCCACAAGCGCGTTCTGATCTCCAGTCTCGTCGGCACCCCACTCGACACGGTGGTGTTCCTTTCGTTCCTGGGCTCGCTCGACCTCGTGTCCTTCCTCGTGATGACCGCGTCCAAGCTCGTGGCCGCGCTGGCGATCTACCTCTGGTATCGCGCGCCGGCACACAAAGACGAATACGCCGCGGTCTGACCGCGTGATTCCTGGGGCCCGGTTCGCTGGGCCCCTTTTCTGTTCTGGAGGCCCCTATGTCTTTTCGCCGTGCTACCACAATCGAGGGTATGATCGACCAACACTGGATGATGAACCAGGAGGACGGTCTGCGAAAACACCTAGGCGCCTCGCTGATCGGTCGGGAATGCGACCGAGAGGCATGGCTCGGATTTCGGTGGGCGTCGGGCCCGGCTGTCCACAGTGGCCGCATCCTTCGGCTGTTCAATCGCGGCCACCTCGAAGAGTTTCGGTTTGTCGAGTTCTTGCGCCAGATCAAGGTCGAGGTGCGCGAGTACGCGCAACGCCTCATGTATCATTCCGGGTCGGATGCTTACGTCTGCATCGACTGGGACGATGAAACAGCTTCCGTCTGGGCTGAGTGCGACGATGTGAGCGACAATGATTGGCACCATAAGCGAGCGGCAACCCGCAAGGAAGGGCCCAAGCAGTGGCGAATCCTGGACGTGGACGGCCATTTCGGCGGGTCTGCTGACGGCATGGCGCGGGGGATCGTGTTCCCTGACTACCTGCCGCAATTCAACGCCGAGACCTGGACCCTCCTCGAGTTCAAGACCCACGGGTCAAAGTCGTTTGCAACGCTTGTGAAGTCAGGGGTGCAGGTCGCCAAGATCGAGCACTACAAGCAGATGCAGTCCTATATGAACAAGCTTGAATTGCCGGTGGCCCTTTACATGGCGGTCAACAAGGACACCGACGAGCTTTATTGTGAGTTTGTTCTGCGGCAGGATACCACGGCACTCGCTAGCCTGACAAAGGCTCGTGACGTGATCCGAGCTCAGACGCCTCCCCCTCGCATCAGCAACAACCCTGGCTGGTTCAAATGCAAATTCTGTGACCACCGCGAGGTGTGCCACGGGGATGAGCCCTACTTCAAGACCTGCCGCACCTGCATTTTCTCATCCCCTGCGCCCGAGGGTAAGTGGTTTTGTTCTAAGTTTCAGGGTGACATTCCGGACGATTTTGCTAAATTTGCATGTGACAACTACACGGCGATTCCGAAATGATCCAGGCGCGTGACTACCAAGCATATGCGGTCCAATCCGTGTTCGATTACTTCGAGCGGGGCATGACCGGTAACCCTGTGATTGCCATGCCTACGGGCACCGGCAAATCAATCGTGATTTCTGAGTTTATTCGCCGCGTGATGTGGCAGTGGCCGACGCAGCGCATTATGATGCTGACCCACGTTAAAGAGCTGATCGAGCAGAACGCCAACAAGCTGCTGACCCAATGGCCGCAGGCCCCGCTTGGCATTTTCAGCTCAGGGCTTGGTGCGAAGCAATCGGCGTATCCCATCACGTTCGGCGGTGTGCAATCAGTGGTGCGCGCCGTGGGCCTGTTCAACCATGTGGACATCGTTATCATTGACGAATGCCACCTTGTCAGCCCAAACGAGAACACCGGTTACCAAGTCATCATTCGTGAGCTCAAGAAGATCAATCCGAACCTCAAGGTGATCGGGTTGTCTGCCACCGCCTATCGCCTCGGCCTCGGGCTAATCACGGATGGAGGCATCTTCACCGATTTCTCGGTTGACATGACTTCGCTCGAGTCGTTCAACTGGTTCCTGGATGAGGGATACCTGTCGTGGCTTGTGCCGCAATCGACGTCCACCGAGATCGACGCCTCGGGCGTCAGCATTCGCGGCGGCGAGTTTGTCGAGAAGGACGCGCAGCGAGCTGCCACCGCCAATGGCATCGTTGAGCGTATCGTCGCAGAGTCGATTGATCGCGCCCATGACCGCAATCGTTGCCTGGTTTTCGCGGCGGGCATCGAGGGCGCCGTAATGATGCGCGACCTTTACGAGATGCGCGGGGAAACCGCGGTATGTGTTCATTCCAAAATGACTGAGGGGGAACGGGAATACGCGTTTGCAGCTCATCGTTCTGGCGATGCCCGATGGATGATCGGTAACAACATCTTCACCACCGGCTACGACGATTCCGCGGTGGATTGCATCGTATCCGGACGCCTCACAAACAGCCCTGGCCTCTGGGTGCAGATGATGGGCCGCGGTACTCGCCCACATTATCACCCGCAAGCGGACGTGTCCACACGAGAGGGCAGGCTCGCGGGCATTCAATACGGCGGCAAACAGAATTGCCTCGTGCTCGACTTCGCTGCCAACACCTCGCGCCTCGGGCCAATCAATGATCCGGTAATCCCGCAACCCAAGGGCAAGAAGGCTGGCGAGCCGCCGATAAAGATTTGCGAAAAGAAGAAACTCCTTCCGGTCGTGGCGGGTGACGACAAAACGCGTCCAGAGGGCTGCGGGGTATACAACCACCCAACCACCAAGTTCTGTTTCAACTGTGGTTGCCAATTCGAGTTCAGGCCCAAGCTGGTCGCCACCGCGAGCGAGCAACAGCTCATCAAGCGCGAGCGCGAAAAGAAAGAAGAAAACACCATCCAGGTCGAAGAGTTCAAGGTCGAGAAGGTAGTTTACGCCATCCACGAGAAGGTAGGCGCGGCCTCGAGCCTCAAGGTGACCTACCACTCTGGGATGCGTCGGTTCACGGAATGGGTGCCTGCATGGCACGAATCCACGATCCGAAACAAGGGCAGGGTGTGGTGGGAGACTCGCACCGACATTCCGCTGCCCGATACGGTGGAAGAAGCGTATGAACTCATTGACGAATTGACACAGCCGCACACCATCCGCGTATGGGTGAACGCCGGCAGGTATCCGGAGATCGTTGGTCATGCTTTCTGACAAGG
Organism: Sphaerogastrella javana; assembly: GCA_037040025.1. Taxonomy (NCBI): domain Eukaryota; kingdom Metazoa; phylum Arthropoda; class Insecta; order Diptera; family Drosophilidae; genus Sphaerogastrella; species Sphaerogastrella javana. Next base: position 25,383 of record JBANCZ010000182.1, on the reverse strand, counting down.
GCTTGAGGATGAATGAGATCGACCTCATCACGGACAGGATCTCCAAGCGCCTGCGTGCTGAGTTAAAAGCACTCAAACGGAATTGCACGAATTGCCTTTTCTGGGATAAACAGGGGGAAACGTGTCGAAGGTACCAGCAACGTCCACCGGCAACGGTGATCGTTACAGGGTGTCCCGAGCACGAAGATGACATTCCGTTCTGAGGTGCAACATGCCTGATTATTTCCCCAAGCGTCACTTGGCCCAAACCCGTGCCAACGAGCTGCAACGCAAATATGCGGAACAGGGCGTGTATTCGTCCGCCGTTCAATTCGAGCCCAACAAGGGGTTCGTGGTCGTGTTGTTCGCCAAGGTCAACGTGCCGGACGCGTGGGACGAGGGCTGCGAGGTGAAACAGCCGGACGTGTTGCCTGACCGTCACGACCCCCTCTGGAAACCGGGCTTCAACGCGATGCCCAAGGCCGAGCGTCAAGCTGCTCAGGTGGCCACAGTGGGAGGGGCGAGCAACGTGCCAGGGGCCCCGAAAGGCGGCGTCACCGCGCAGGTGTGGGCAATCGCTGACAGGGTGCACGCCGCGTCCGGCCTCGACCGCAAGGCGATCATTGCCGCGTGTGAAGCAGCAGGCATTCACCCCTCGACCGCGGCGACGCAGTTTTCCAAGTGGAAACGCGCGAAAGGCCTGTAAAGGATCTCCATTCGCAGAAAAAGCGATTGACAGCAGCAACGCACCACCATAAATTGACCTTACAGACGCAAACAACCCCCACCTGAAAGGGACCTGACATGAAACGCCTCTTCCTCGCCTCGAGCTTTGCACATATCGCCGCGACCCTCGCCTATTCCGCCGAGACCGGCACCGGCCACGAAATCCCCGCCTCGGAACCCGCACCCGCGGCTGCCGCGCCGGTCCTGGCTGCCCCGGCCGAGCGCCACCGTCAGAACGGTTTCACCCGCCCCCTGCCCGGCACCAAGACCGGCCTCGTCTGGGACATCGCCGATGCCATCTCGACCCAGCTCGGGCGCCCGGCGCTGCGTGACGAGGTGATGAAGGGCTACAAGGACGTGGTGCCCGGCGCCTCGGACGGCACGATCTCGACCCAGTATTCGCGCTGGTGCGGCTTCTACGGCGTCCAGGATCAGCTGCGCAAGCTGCGCGCCGAACAGAAGGCCGCCAACGTGACCGACGCCGACGCCGAGAAAGCCGCCAAAGCCGAGGCCGCTGCGAAGGCGAAGGCCGAGAAGGAAGCGGTGAAGGCGGCGAAGGACGCCGAGAAGGCCGCCAAGAAAGCCGAGCGCGAAGCTGCCGCCAAGGCCAAAGCTGATGCCGCCGCTGCCAAGATCGCCGCTGCTGCCGCGACCACCGCGCCGGCCCAGTAATCGCCACGGGGCAGGGGAACCCCCTGCTGCCTCCTCTGGCGATGAGCCCCTGCCGGGTCCGACCCACCGGCAGGGGTTTTCTTTTCTGCGGTCGTGAGGAAACCAAAAACCATGACGACGATTGACACCAAAGAGCTTCTCGCTCGACACCTGGAAAACCACAAGGGCACCGCTCTGGTCGTGCTCAGTGGGGGCCAGGACAGCGTCACCTGCCTGATGTGGGCACTTGCCCTGTTCGACCGTGTCGAGGCGATCACCTTCGCCTACGGCCAGCGTCATGCGGTCGAAACCCGGGTGGCGACGCTTGTTTGCCGCGAGCTCGGGGTGACGCATCGTGTGGTGCAAATGCCGCACATCGCCGAAGTCGGCATCTCGGCTCTGACCGGCCCGGGCGACGTGAAAGCGTCCCATGCCCTGAACCCGAACTTGCCGGCGTCGTATGTGCCGAACCGCAATGCCATGATGCTCGCCGCAGCTCATGCGTGGGCCCAAGTGATCGGTGCCAACCACCTTATTACCGGGGTGTGTCAGACGGACTACTCTGGGTATCCCGATTGCCGACTTGACTTCATCACCTCGCTGGGCACCACCCTCAACCTCGGGGCGGACTCGCGTATCGACATCCACACCCCGCTCATGCACCTTAGCAAGGCGGACACCTGGGCCCTCGCCGACGCCCTTGGTTGCCTCGATTTTGTGGTGGAGAATAGCCACACCTGTTACGAAGGCGCTCGGGACGTGAAATGGTCCTGGGGTTACGGGTGCGGCGAATGTCCGGCCTGCAAGCTGCGCGCCGCAGGCTTCGAGGCCTACACGGCAAGCAAACCCATGTGATGTTGCAGCGCCTGTGCCCCCGTGCTATCATGGGGGCACAACACGGGGTCGGACATGAATCTTTACCAAGCAGGCATCTACACGTCCAACTTTAACCTCAAGGGCAAAGTGTTTGGACGGCTGGACGAAACCGAGAAGTGGATGCGCCAAAGCGTCCAGTGGTTTCTTGAGTCTTATCACTACATCCACTCTAAACGTCACGTTGAGAGGATCCGTGCTGAGGGCATCAAAGTGTTCTTGGACTCCGGTGCATTCTCGGCGTTTACGCAGGGCGTCCAGATTGACATTGGCCAATACTGCGACTACATCCACGAGGACGCCGATATAATCGCGTTCCCCTCGGTGCTCGACGCCATTGGTGACGCAGAAGGCACCTACCGCAACCAAGAAGAGATGGAGCGTCGTGGCACGAAGCCCCTCCCCTGCTTCCACTACGGCGAACCCCTCGACCTGCTCCAGCATTACGTTGAGCGATATGAATACATCACGCTCGGGGGCATGGTCCCGATCTCGACACCGCAGCTCAAACTGTGGCTAGACGACATCTGGGCGCGCTACCTGACCCATGCTGACGGCACGCCCAAAATCAAGGTGCACGGCTTCGGTTTGACCTCGCTGCCCCTCATGCAGCGTTACCCCTGGTACTCGGTCGACTCCTCGACCTGGGTGCAATGGGCAGCAAACGGCATGATTCTGATCCCGACGCGCACTGGGCAGCTCGATGTGTCGAACCAGTCGAGCCGTCGCAAGATCCCAAACCAGCACATTGATAGCATGTCGCCCCTCGAGACGGCACGAATTGAGCAGGAAATACGCTCGTTCATGGTTGACCCTGACCGCCTGCGTGAGCTATACTATTCCCGATGGGCCTGGAACGCGTGGGCGTTTCCGTGGTACGTTAAGGACAAGAAGTGGGAGGGCGACCGCTTTGTCGCCGAGGTGCAAGGATTCTTCTAATGCAGCACGATAACAAAATTGACTGGTTCCGGGACACCGTGTCCCTGAGCGACGGCGTGAGCCAATGGGGCCTGGAAGGGTACAAACTTGTAAGCGTCGTGTGGTCTGAGGCGACCGGGATGTTCGTTGCCGCGTTTACCAAGGAGATTCGGCCGTGATCGACATTCCGCAAATCCTTGGGTTCATCGGCATGGCGCATGTCGTGCTGGCGTATCACATGAGCACGACCGGCCGCTGGAAGCCGACGGACGCCCTGTTCAACTGGGTCAACCTGGTCGGGGCAATCCTGCTCATCATCAGCCTCTATTTCCACTTCAACCTTGGCTCGTTCGTTATCGAAATCTTCTGGATTGCGATTGCCGGTCGTGCGCTGTGGAGGCACTACAAGTGATTGACGCGATCAAGTTTACCCGGGGAGCCGTTGCCAAGAAGGATTTTGTGGCCGAGCTGTCACACTTCCACATTGCGAATAACCGCATTACCGGGTTCAACGGGGTGCTTGCGTTGTCGTCGCCGATTGACCTGGGTCTGGACGTTCGCCCGAAAGCGGACGTCTTCCAGAAGGTGTTGCTCGCATGTGAGGACACAATCGCTATCCACATGACCCCGGCGGGGCGTCTATCCATTCGGTCGGGCAAGTTCCGCGCGCTCGTTGACTGCCTGCCCGAGAACGAGGTGATGACCCCGGTCGTTCCCGAGGGGCACGATATTGACCTTGGTGAGCGGTTCCTTGACGCCATCCGAGCTGTCGCCCCGTTCCAGGGCTTTGACGCCTCGCGCCCGTGGGCCATGGGAATCATGCTCAGGGGGCAATCGGCATACGCGACCAACAACATCTGCATGGTCGAATACTGGCACGGGTTTAACGTACCGTTCAACGTGAATTTGCCAAAGATAGCAGTGAGCGAGCTGCTGCGTATCAACCAGGCACCCGTGCGCATCACGGCGACGCAGAACACCATGACCTTCCACTACAACGATGGCCGCTGGCTTCGCACCAACCTGATCGCCGAAGGCTGGCCGGACGTCGCCTATACGATCTTGGATCGCCCGTTTGATTACTCCGATCCCCCGGCAGAACTGTTCGACGCGCTCGTGAAGATCAAGCCTTTTCTCGACAAGGACGGACGTGTATATTTCCGGAACGGCGCGGTGTGCACCGAGAACCACGAAGAGGGCGGAGCTAGCTTCGATGTGGACAACCTTCCCGATGGGCCGGTGTTCAATCACAGCATGTTGAGCCTGCTTGAAGTGGCAACAAAAATCGACTTTACACCACACCCGCAAGCCTGCGGGTTCCTCGCCAACGGGATGCGTGGAATGATTCTGGGGCTTCGCCTGTGAGCCGCTTTGACGCAATCGGCCTCTTCTGGGAGGATCGCCCGACCTCGCGCAAGCGCGGGGAGCGTGAGCTCGGCCCCATGCCTGAGATTCCGGAAACGGGATGGCGTCCTCCAGCCTTGTCCGATCTGCCCGACCTCAAGGGTGCGGGGGCCAAGGTCATCTCGTTTGACACCGAGACCAAGGATCCGGGGCTGGCCACAGTGGGGCCGGGCTGGGCGCGCCAAGTCGGCCACATTATCGGGATCTCGATGGCCGTGCCAGGTAAAGCCTGGTATGTGCCCATGCGTCACGAGATCCAGCCCGAGCTCAATCTGGACCCGGATCAGGTGTTGCGTTGGGCGCACCACAACCTCGACACACCGGACATCCACAAGGTCGGGGCCAATCTGATCTATGACGTGGGCTGGTTGCGAGAGGAAGGGGTCAACGTCCGCGGCAAGCTGCATGACGTGCAATTCGCCGAGGCGTTGCTTGCTGAGAAGAGCCGCATCGGCCTTGAAGAACTCGGACAGAAGTACCTACGCGAAGGTAAGCAGACCGACTTCCTGAAAGAATGGTGCCAGGCGTATTACGGCAGCGGCAATCAGAACTGGCGCAAAGACCTGTATCGCTCGCCGGTCACGCTGGCAGGGCATTACGGCGAGGCCGACGCCGCGCTGCCGCTTCGCGTGCTTGAGAAGCAGTGGCCCCTGCTCGCCGCGGAGGGTCAGCTCGAGCTGTTCGACATGGAATGCCGCCTGATCCCCCTGCTCGTGGACATGCGATACGCCGGGGTTACCATCGACATCCCGAGGGCCGAGCAGCTGCGTGACACGTTCGAGGCGCGCGAGCGTGAAATCCAGGCAACGCTTGACGCAATCGCAGGTTCCCCTGTCAACGTCAATTCGGCCGACACGATTGCACGAGCGTTCCGGAACCACGGCCTCGAATACCCGATGACCAAGGGTGACAACCCCAAACCCTCTTTCGTCAAAGAGTTCTTGGAGAATCATTCCCATGAAATTCCCCAGCTCATCACAAAGATCCGAGGCCTGGCCAAACTTCGCGGAACATTCGTTGAAGGATATCTCCTCAATTCTAGTATCCGCAGTAAGGTCTATTGCTCGTTCCATCCTCTGTCTGGTACAGAAGGCGGCGCAAAGACTGGTCGCTTTGCTTCAAGCGATCCAAACCTGCAAAACATTCCGACCCGGACCGAGGAAGGCAAGCTCATCCGCAACGCGTTCATTCCCGACGATGGGCACGAGGAATGGTGGAAGTTTGACTATTCACAGATCGAATATCGCATTCTTGCGCACTACGCGTTCGGTGAAGGTTCTGACCTTATTCGGCAAGCCTACATCAACGACCCCCGCACCGATTACCACGCATCGACGGCGGCGCTGATCGAGAAGGTGACCGGCATTAAGTTGTCGCGTTCCCACACCAAGAACATCAACTTCGGTCTGGCCTACGGCATGGGTCTTATCAAGCTGGCGAAAGACCTGGGTGTGTCGCTCGCCGAGGCCAAAGAGCTCATGGAAGCGTACCACCGCGGCGTGCCGTTCGTGAAGTCGACCATGGACAAGCTGTCTGCCTTCGCGCAGCAGTATGGCTACAACGCCACGATCCTGGGGCGGCGCACTCGCTTCGAGACGTGGGAGCCTGCGGGCTTCGGCGTCAAGGGTAAGCCCCTACCCTACGCCGCGGCACTCAACGCTTATGGGACGGACATCAAGCGCGCGTACCTGTATCGGACCCTGAACTACACGCTGCAAGGGTCGTCGGCCGACATGATGAAAGCGGCGATGCTCAAGGCTTACGAGGACGGGGTCTTCGACGTGACCGGGGTGCCGCGCCTCACAGTGCACGACGAACTGGACTTCTCAGTTCCCGAGCGGTCACCTGTGGTCATGCAAGCGTTTGCGCATCTGCGGCATATCATGCAGACGGTTGTCCCGCTGCGTGTGCCTGTGATCGCCGATCTCGAGGTGGGCAGGAGCTGGGGGGAGGTCGAGGACTTCGATCTCCCGATGGCTGCTTGATTACACGACGTTGTCGGCTGCCCACGCGTGAAGTTGCTCCTCTTCCGCGTCGGTCAATTCCCGATTGATGATGAAGGCCATGGAATAGCGCGTTTCAGTAGCCGCCGATCCCCAGACGCTGGCCGCGCTCCCAGTCAGCAGGAGGTCGGGCGGAGTAATCGAGAGCGGAAGTTTGGTCCCGTTGTGGCGGTGATGGCCTGCGGTGTTTACCCCGATAACCTGATAGGGGGTATCACCTGGGATCGAAACCGGAGTTGTTTGCCATGCACCCCCATTGTAGCAGGATCGCAAACCCCCGGTTGATACCTGAAATTCAAAGCGCCAGAGCGGACCTAGTGAAAGGACACGCCCATATCCGCCGAAAGATCGAAGCACAAAATGCGCTGAAACATTTTCGGCGAGTAGCCCGTTAGCGCCAAACTCGAACCATCCGTTAGTAATGCGCTGATCGAACCTAGCGACAATATATGTTTCAGATTCGGCAAAATATGCCGCTCGGCCTATGGCTGGCGATATGGCATCCGGGCCATAGCCGTTTGCCATGTTTTTGACATGTGCGATTCTTTGTAGATTTGCGGTGGCGGGAACAGTCCCGGCGAGGTCTTGGAAGAGGTATCCCGATTGGGGCTTGGTCCCTGCCCAGAAGAAACCAGCATCGCCCGGCTTGAACAGATCAAGCGGAGACCACGGCTGCAACGATTGAGCCTGGAGGACAGGGCTATACTTGTCCCCAGTCGGGGTGGTGAACGCAATACAGTACCAGTGTTCGTCCTCCTCGTCCAGACCGTTGTGCTCATATGTCACTTCTGTGCCCGCAATGACGTCCAGCGGTGCAGGGAGGGTGCCCGTTGTGAACACCGCGGTGTCGTAGTAGATGGTAATAGCGGTAACAACGCCAGGCGCGTTGTTGTTGTCCCAGCTGAGTTCAACGTGTGCCATTTTAGTCCTCGTAAAGAACGGCCTGGAAGTTCGACGGCCCAACCGACTTGTCAAGGAAGATCTCAGCAGCGCGCCAGCTGTCGAACCCGTCACGGACCGAGGTCACACGAATCCACCAACCAACTCCGCCCGGAACGGCAAGGCTCGAGAAGTCTTCATTGACTGTGTAATGGTCATTTGTCCCCGCGTCAATGGGGGGAATCGTAACCACTACGTCGCCCGCCCCGTCCACCATGGTGATATCCACACGATACGTCACGCCGGTCTCAGGCCCGATGCTGGGCGACGTGTAGTCATCCGGAACGCTGGTGGTCTGCATGGTGCGGTCTTGGTGGCTCCAGGTGAGTTCGATGTCCACGTTATCGTAATCCCCGGCGAGAGGACCATACGTTCCGTCTGCCTGGAGGTTTGCAGGCCGCAGCGGGCGGATTGCTCGGTGGGCAAAGGTCACGCCGTAGATCGTTGCCCCACCAAGGGACAACGTCTCGTTTCGCGTGGTCGTGAGGAAGCGCCCCTCACCGACTTCTGTGGACAGGAATTCTTGCGGAACGATGCTCGAGAAGTCTTCGCAGAACATGATCGCCGACCCGGCAGGGTGCGCCTGTGGGATCGAGTCAAGGCAGCCTCGCCCGACCTCCAACGTGTATTCACCGCTCACCTCGGTGATCCCGTCGATACGCAAGTACTCATCCCCGATTTTGGCGATGCTGTTGACCTGGATGCGGTCCGCGCCTGCGTTGTCAGTCACACGGATAGACGTGACAGTCGGATCAGCAGGAACAGCGTTAACTGTGAACTGCACAGGCATAAACGACGCGGTGACGTCTTCGCGCCACCCGTCGCCGGGGTTGTAGAACAGTTTCTGAGTGAGGTGGTGCACGTTCGGCTGTGATGCGGCCATGCTCATCACGCCGAGCAGGGGCTCATTCGCCAGCTCAGAATCAATCGTGCTTTGAGACTGCCGCATCACCCCGAGGTAATAGGGCTCTTCCTCGACCACGGCATACGGCACATTGAGGGCGTAGCGATAAGGTGCCGCGTAATCAATCCCGCTGACAGACAAGGCGTCACCGAGGGAGAACTTGTCCTCGATGAACTTGACAGTGATGGTCCTCTTGGTTGTGGTGTCGTGCTCGATCTCGAGGGCGCGGACCACGATAGGCTCATAGATGCCCACAGTGGGGTCGTGCAGGATGAACGGCGATCCCAGATCGAAACCCTGCGGGACCGAACCCACGGTGATCGTGCCTGACCATTTTGGCTGCGAGCGTGCGAGAAGTTCGCGGTTGGCAACGCGGTCAGCCAGGCTGGGCCAATAGATCCCGTCAAAGTCAATCTTGACGGGACGGACGGTTTGCGTCATCCCGATGGATGCAGGATCGGACACCGTGATCGAGCGGTTCTCCCCGTCCTCCATCTTCCGGTAAGTAAGGATCACGCGGTTCGGAAGCTCGGTGAGCAGCTCACGGTTGAGGTCATCCTTCCACTCGAGAACCTCGAGATGGGGCAGGGTGTTCACATCGTAGTCGTCCCGGATGAGTTTGATCTCCCACTTGCCGGTATAGCGGGACATGAAGATCGCAGCGTCGATGTGTTCTTCAATCTTCTTCTTAAACGAGTTGATGTCCGAGCCATTGCGCCACAGGAACGAGAGGCCGAAGCCCTCGCGGTAGAGCACCCGGGCTGCGTCCAGGAAGCTGTCACCGATAGCGATGTCTGTCCGGTAGGTGTTATCGACATTGGCGAGCAAAGCGTCCCGCATCATGTGGACAGGGTTCAAGTCCGCCCACGTTGCGGTGGACATCTGGAACGAGCGTTGTGCTGCTTGTGCATCCTCGGCGGTCGGGATCCCATCCTCCGGGGTGTTGTCCATGACTGCGAACTCAGCCGGGGGGTTGGCATCCTCGTTGACGTAGATGCAATACACCTCGAGCCTGTCAGTGCCGTGCAACGTCGCCGCCGCAGCTGCGCCGTCCGGAACGTCGCCGTCTGCGAGCACCATAAGCACCCGCCGTCCGGAAGGAGGCAGAGGAGGCCCTGGTGTAATGATCCCCCAGAAGGTACTGTTGTCGCTGGTCCTAGGAGGGTTAGACGACGTTTGCGCGGTGTAGAACCCTGCGATGCCCGCCACAACCTGAGCACCGGTAAAGGCGTAAGAGCCATAAGCAGCGGTGCGGAGGTAATGAGCTATGTCGTCGTAGTCGCTGTCCGTGCAGTTATATCGTGTTTGGACGGGGTTTCCGCTAAAGAACACTCGAACCGAATTGGTTGTTCCTTTCAGTTCTTCAACAAGCTGTGCCGCGGCCTCTCGAGCGCGACCCATACGACCTGCTTCGAGCATGGACCCGGAGGAGTCGATGCAGATAGCGATCTCGGCCCCGCGCTCGCCACCGGTGCGAGGAAACCAAGCAACTTGCGGCTGCCAGGATTCGCCCACGAGAGCGTCCATAACCTTGAACCGTGGGGATTTGGGATACGGGTTGTTCCCATGATAGAACGCTTCAAACACCAGGCTGGACACATGACGGAACGCGGGAACAAGACCGCCCATCACGCGCTCAAGGTATGCGTTTGCAGGCTGGTTGGCGGCACCGTCCATGAACGCCACAGCGCCCGACACCCCGCCTTCCGCGTCATCCCCTCCGAAGAGATCGCGTTTGTCCACATTGAGGCGGTCGCCGCCACGAGCACGCCCGAGCCACGCTGTCTTTTCCTGAAACTGAATCTCGAGCAGGGTGACCGGATTCGAGCTCAGCAGGACATGCAGGCCGAAGATGTAACGGTAGCCTACCGTTTGTTTCTTACTCTTGCCCACGTTCCCGCTCCTCCGCCGCGCGGATCACAGCCGCAACACGGTTCTGATTGTCGCCCGTGGCGATCAACTTGTCTGCTTCGATCCCGCCGTGAAGAACAAAGGCGCGCCAATCGAGGCCGTGACGCTTGAACCAATGGCTCGCGTCACGGCACACACCAGCGGTGCGAAAGTCCTCGATTGTCACCCGGGTCATTTCTTGCCCCCGCCCTTCTTAATGGCATCTTTGGTCACGTCGCCCCACCAGACGATCTGACCGTCCTTGATCCATTGAGTACCATACACGCGACCTGCCTGCTCGCCTTCCTCGACCTTGGGGATGTCCACCTGCTGGGCCGCAGGGTCTTCTGGCTTCGGCATGAGCCGAAGCATTAGGATCGCAAGACCGATCCCGAGAAGACCAATGAGCAGCCACATCAGATCAGGCCCTTAGATCCATACGGCGTGTCCGAGATGTCGGGGAAGCCGCCGTAGTTGAGAAGGTTGCCAAACGCTTGGCACGCGCCGGGGGACTTCATGCACCCAGGAAACAGGGTCACGATAGCAGGGAACGGGGCGTCACGCAAGGCGACGAATGGCCCCGCCAGCGTGAGCTGGGTTCCGACATGGGTCAGGATGGTCTGCTCATCGTTCCCGAACTGAAGCCTGCCGCGATTAAAGTAGCCGTCCGGCATCGTTGCAGCCTCTGCACATGTGGCCAAGCGTCCGCTGAACGCCGACACATTGCCCGCGACAGTATATGCCGCGGGGTCAAGGTTGCACCCACGCCCGAACAGCTCGTAAGGACACGGGGCCTGGACCACGCGGTCAAGCCCTTTGTTGACCATCCCGATGGTCTGGTCAACAAAGACAACCCCGACCTTGGTGCGAGAAGGTTTGATCTGAACGGCAAAGCCAATCATCATCTGCACGAACTCATTGTCCGGGTCGCCTTGGAAGCCTTGCCAGACAGAGATCGTCGCACGCCACGCGCTTGGCGACTGAACAAAGTCCTGGCCAACACCTGAGGTCATCGGGAACGTGACCGTGACGTTGGTTTTGCTATCCGTTGACGACCGCACGAGCTTAGGCAAGCTCACCGCCGAAGGTGTCCAGAGCTGATCGTCAACAAACGAAGCATCAGGAGAACCTGCCGGAGTGGTAACCGGAACGCTTCCGGTTGTGAGGTGATACACGTTACCTGCCACGTTGACCCGGACGAGCCAGATCGGACGCGAGCCTACGCGCAACAGGTTGAAGACATTCCAGCTCACGGCAGAACCTCAATGGTAGGGGCGGTGACCTCGAAGTCGAACCCGTCGCCCATTGTAAACGTGACCTTGTCAGTGTCAAGCCGTTGAAGAGCGCCCACCCCAGCTTGTTGCACGTTGGCGACGGCGACAGCAATCTGGTTCGGGAAGGCAAGAGGATACCGCCACCCGCCTGTAATCGCGGTCGGAGCGTCACCTGTGGTATGGACAAAGCGCGGGAACCCGCTCACGACAAAGAAGAATACTCGATCCTGCGGCGGGGTCGGGCTGTCGGAGGCGATGTCCACAGTCATTGCGTTGGCGGCGATATTGGCGAGCAGCCGGACTTCGCTCAGCCACGAGGGCTTCCAGAAGTGGTTGCAGCGCCCTGCCATCTTGTGGAAGGCGATCTCGTGGGCCAGCAGCTCGAGGAACGCGTTCCCGCGCCGCACGACAGCGAACTGGTTGCGGTGACGAACCACGTCTCGGATGGCAACAATCGGACCGGCCTGGTTGTCGATGCGCTCGACACCAAGGTTGAGAACGTAGCTCGGTTGGTTGTTCAGATCGCGGCCAATGAGGGACGGGAACGGACCCAAGGCGGTGGTCCAGAGCGAACTGGTCATCGCCGACAGGTCGCGGTACTCAGTCACCGCGGCAGTGAACGAGAACTCCACCATGTCAGGGCCCACGGGCACCTCGGTCGGATTGGCAGTCAAAACCGCCTTCCTCAACGGCATGACCCAGTCGCTGCGGTGCGGGTTAGGAACCGAGGGGTAAAAGATGCGAAGAGACCCGACAGCAGTGTCCACCGTGGCAGGCGTGATCCCCCCGCGGTGATAAACCACGAGCTGTTCCCCGACGATGTAGGGCCAGGACACACCAAGAACATGGGGTACGTTGTTGATGCTCGTCCGCCTCTGTGGGTACCGCCAATCAGGAAGCAGGAAGCCCGTGGGATCGACTGTCAACAGGTCACGCGCCTGGCGAGCCTCTTGTGGGCTCAGCAGGCACATGACGTTGAAGATCAGGCGCGGCGCAACGCGAAGCTGATCTCGCTGCTCGACGTTGTATCCGGTCACAACGTCCGTGAGCCATTCGAGATCAAACGACAAGCGTTCAAAAGGGAACGGGAAGATCTCAGCCACCGATCACCCCCTCTTCCCCGAGGATGTTGATAATCATGCGGCGACCGTCACCGGTTTGCAGGAACTGGCCAACGATGGACGGGTCAAGCACATTGACTTGAGTGATCGGAACTTCAACATTCGGGGCGGCCTGCTCGCCTCGATCCCAGCTGTCAGCCCGTTCCACAGCCCTGCCGTCATGCGCTGCGGATTGCGTGAGCGTTTGCGACGATTGCGCAGGGCGTGACGTATATTCGCCGCCGTCACGAAACCGCGGCAACACGCGCGACAACGAGCGGCCTTCATTCATAGCCTCGAGCAGCGGACGATACACCGCGGTCGACTTCGCATTCATAACGAACTCACCGTCCGACAGCCACGCTGCGATGGAGTCCGACCTCCCGGTACCGGCACCGTTGACGGCACCCCCGTCCTTGAGAGCGAGAGCGCGCGACATGGCCACAGTGGACGCCACGGCGGCTTGCGCGGGCGCAGCGTTTCCGCCCATGCTGGCGAGCGACGCCATGGCCGCAGCAGGAGCCCACGCGGACGCAGTGACCGACGCCATTGCAGCGTTGGCCGCCGTAGCAGCGGTACCTGCGGTGCGAGCGAGCATCTGGTTCATAACGTATTGGATGCCGAGCTCGACAAACGCCGAGATGAGCTGCTGCAGTGCCTGCTGGGCAACGTTGCTCAGGGCTTCCCCCAAGTCTTCGGCCTGCATGATCGCGGCGCCAATCGAGTTGGCGAACCCGGTGGTCATGTTCTCAAAGAACGTGCCGAAGATCGAGCCAGCCTGTTGCTGGAAGTTGGTAGCAGCTTGCGTCATCCGTTGCAGTTCAAAGATGAACGCATCGGCGAAGCCTGCCACCCCGGCTTCCACGCGGATCTCACGCAGGCGTTGCGCGAACTCCTGCATGGTGATATTCCCCTGCGCCAGCAGGTTGATGAGAGCGGTCTGCCCGATCATCATTTGCTCACGAGGACCACGGAGCGATTCCATGATCTCCGCTTCCTGCTGGGCGACAAGCAGGCGGCGAGTCTGCTGCTCGACAAGGCCACGCTCGGTCTCGGTCAGCGTCCGCTTGAGCTGATCCTCGATGCGGCTGATCTCGTTGCTGATCTCGCGCTGCGCACCCCACTGGCGTTCCAATTCAATACGCTTCTCGAGGTCAGCAAGCTCAGAGGCAAACGAGCTGTCATTGCCCCCGCCCCCGCGACGCCCGCGACCACCGCTGGACCCGCCAGGAGCTCCTCCGGGGGCCCCACCAGGTCCACCGGGGAACTCGAACTCAGGAGGCGTCGCCGCGTCACGCGCAGCCGCGTCCGCCATGATCCCGTCGATACCATTGCGAAGAGCGGTCCTTGCATTGGTGACTCCGTTACCGATGGACGTGGCGATGCTTCCGCCGATGGTCTCGAACGCCCCGACAACGCTCTCAGCGGTCGCTTCCGCATCAGTTCGCACCCCAGTGAAGTTGAAGTTTGACGAGGAGAACGCGCTGCTGAACGCCGCCCCTGCCGCGGCGAAGTCACCGCTGATCGCCGAGGCCAGGCCAGACATGATCGCAGACCCCGCAGCAGCGAGGCCTTGCAGAACACGGATACCAACGTTGTATAGGGTAACGAAGTTTGCAATCGTAAAGACCACAAACGCGCGGAAGGTGCCAGACAACGCCGCAGCGACGGCAGCCCCGTCAATCCCCCAAGATGCGAACCATTCCAGGACCTGTGTGGTCAGGTTGCCGATGTAATTCCAGGTATCCCCGGAGAACTCATACACCGCGCGACCCGCGTCGGATACCCACCCAACAAGTCGTTGCCACACGACAGCGAAGATGCTGCCGAGGCTCGCGGTCGTCGTGCCGACCGTGATGAGCGAGTTCCGCATGGCGTAAAGACCGGCGATCACCAGGGCAATAACGCCGACAAGGAACCCGAGAGGGTTGGCCATCACTGCCGCGGTGAAGACGCGCATCTGAGCGGTCATGTATTTCAGGGCCGCCGCCCCGAGGGTCGCAGCCGGACCGGTGGCCCCAAGAGCGATGTTGAGGGCCATCTGAGCGCGCACCGCGCCCATGATCGTGCCGGCAATGGCCATCACTTGCGTGACCCCCCAGTAGGTCGCAAACGCTACGCCGGCGATCATGGCTGTGCTGGCAATGAGATCGAAGTTGGACGCCAGGATCGACAGCGCCGCACCGAGAGTCGTGCTGAACAGCGACACGACCGAGGACGTCCCGATGAACGAGATCCAAGCGTTCTGCACCCGGGTCCAGCCCTGCTCGAGCGTCACGGCGGTCCGATTGAAGTCAGCTTCCAGCTGCGCGCCCCCAGCGAGAACACCGTCAAAGAACCGCTGGGAAGTCAGCTCACCCTCGAGCATGATGCGGCGAAGCCCGGAGATCGTGCCTCCTGCCTCGGTGATGCCTCGCGCCGCGGCAAGGAGCAAGGGTCGAGCGTTCTCGACCATGGAGTTAAATTCCTGGGCGCGGACGATGCCTTCGCCCATCGCCTGACCGAGCTGTGTAAGCGCGCCGCGAGCGCCTGCGGCGTTGGTGCCCTGCACAGACAGCGCGTAGGCAGTCAGCTCGGTAAAGCGACGCATCTGCGCGGCCGACCGCCCAAGGTCCTGCTGCGATTGGCCGATCCGCCCGTAGAGCATCACCATGGACTCGAGGGGCTGACGAGCGTTCTGTGCCATGGTCAGGAAACGCTGTTGCTCGGTGCGCGCCTGCTCAGACGAGTACCCCAGGATCTGGAGCTGGTTGTTCATACGGGTGTAGGCGTCGCTCGCGCGGATTACCTCACGCGCCGCGAAGCCTGCACTCAGCCCGGGAAGTAGCCTGCGAAGCAGTTGAACCGACGTTGCCGCGCGACGAGTTTCGTTGCCGATCTCGCGGATGCGGTCGACCACGATGCGCCCACCGCGTTCCTGGATGATAATGTCGATTACTTCGCGGGCCATTAGAGAAACCTAAAGTTTTTCATCGAAGCTGCCGCTGCTTGCACCGCGGATTGCACAAAGCGCGCCGGGGCCTTCTTCGAGGAACCTCTGTTCAGAAGGCCAATATACGGGGTAGCGTTTGAGATGTAAATGGAGTCATTTTCACCTGCCCGAGCGATGGTAATGAGCGAGGTGGACATCTTCCGCATGTGGTCACCGTAACGCGGGAACGTGCCGTCAGAAGGGTAGAACCCTTCCCCGTCATAGCTATAATCTGGTCGGTTGAATGAGACGTTCCAGTTGGCCGATGACCTCCCGGACAGCTTGGGGTTGTCGGTGACCACAGCTGACAGGGCGCGGGCCGCGACAACGCGCTTGACCTCGATACGCCTACGGTCGAAGTGCTTGGCAATGCGGTCGGTGACTAGGTGAAAGTCTGTTATGTCCACCATGTCACCGACCTCTTTTGCGCCCCTTGGGAGGACGCTTGCCCTTGCCTACCCCAGTTCCCTTTTTCTGTTCGTTCTTCTTCTCGAGGAACTCACGATACTTGTTATCCATTGACGTGAGCAAAAAGAAGAAATCCTCTCGCTGCTCGCCGTCGATCTCGTAGGACAGGCAATAATCATTCAGTGCCGTCCACGGGATCGGTCCCACGCCCATGCCCGACGACCGACAGGTAGTGAGGTCTTGGAAGGCGTTGTAGTAGAGCTCCAGGCCTTTCGTCAGCACTGGTGCGTTCTTGATCTTGTCGGGCAACTCCATGCCCGACAAGGCGCTTTGGCGAATGATGTTCCCCTCGGTCGCCCCCATCTCGAGGCGATAGAGGAGAACCGCGGTCAGTTTCCCGCGTCCGCCTCGAGCTCGGCTTCCCGGAAGTTGGCGACCGACTGGGCGTTGTCCTGGATGAGCAGGAACAGGTCCGGCAGCGCGTTCAGGGTGGCCAGGACGTTGTGCTTGGTGAAGGGCACCAGCCCATCGGTGTCCGGCACGGTGTCGTAGACGTGCTGATTGTCCATGTCGGCCTCGATACCTTGCACCAGCTCGTGGTTCTCGGTACCGTCCGCGTGCTTCACCAAGATGAGGCTTTCCCAGTTCTTGATGACCGCTTCCGCGTAAGTCTCAAGCATGAGACGCTTGTCGGTTTCACGCGACAGGGTGCCCGTTTCGATCTGGCGACGGAACGGTTTCGACTTCTGCTCGAGGGTCTTGGCGAACTTGACGTTGGCCCCGCCTGCGCGAGCGATGGTGATGGCCGTGGTCGGCGTCGGCGTCACCGTGATCCCCGACAGCTCGAGGTTGGTGTCCGTCCGGAAGGCTTTGAAAAGGCTCATTGTGTTTCTCCGTGGTCGGGGGTATGGGGGTTGAAAGCTGGACCGGGAAGCCCCCGACCCGGTCCAGCATCACTCACTCACGCGGCATCAGGGAGGTAGTTGAAGCGCGTGAAGGAGAGGGTATAGCCGAGGTGCGATTCCCCGGCACCGGCGTCGAGCGGCAGCGTGATCGGGGAGTCTTCCTCGATCTCAAGCCGGCCGTCGCCAAGCCCGACGAGCGGGATATCGAACACCCACCCGGCGTTGTTCTTGACCATGATGAGGTCCACGGTGACGTCCGCGTTCTGGCGGATGGCACGGATGGCCTCGATGTTCTGGAAGTAGACGGTCATCGAGGCGTCAACCTCGAACTTGCCCACCGACATGGAGAAGGCGCCGAGGACGCCAATCGCCTTGTTGGGGTTCACGTTGTTGTTGACCGACAGCTCGAGGGACTGAGCGTAGGCGAACAGCGCAGGCGAGAAGGTAATGCTGTGGTCAACGACCGACAGCAGGAACCGGCGCACATCAACGGAGGTGTTGTAGGCGTCCTCCATGGTGAGCACCGGACGCGTGCCAGCCTTGAGGCCTTCGGTCCCGTTGCGCTGCTCGTGATCCTCGGCGACGAAGCTCAGGTCCACGTTGACCAGGTCGGCTTCTTCGACGTTGATGGTCAGCTCATTGGCAACGGCGCCGATGAGGTATTCCGACATGGTCCCATTGGTGTCACGGCCGAGCGTGCGCTCGATCTGATAGGTGCGCTTGACGATGTCCACAGGGTCGTCAGCGTTGCGCACGGTCTTGCCGCGGAAGATGCGAACCGCACCGGCCGGGGCCTCGGCGACGAGTTGACGGCTCGCCTTGCCGAAGCGCAGCGAGTTGGCGGTCACGGCATCGACGCGGACAAAGCAGTTGTTACCTGCACCGGCGAAACCGTCGATGTAGAGCCATTCGCCGTCCACGATTCCGATGCTAAGGAAGTTCAGGGCGGTCGAGGTCATGCTGAACGATTGGCCGTCAGCGACGATGGCCAGGTCGCCGGCAGTCCCTGCGAAGCCCACGGTCTGGAGGCGGCCCGAGGACGGCACGACCGCAGCATCCGGACCGATGGCTTCGACAACCCGGACGTAGGCCGCGTCCACGGAGGCGACCGTCTTGAGGCCGTTGGCGAGGGGCGAGGCGAAACCCGTGGCGAGGAGCAGCGCACCGACCGTGAAGTCATCCCCGTCCGCGACGGTGTATTGGTTGTCCGCCGACACGATACCGGTAATTGCGACGGCGGTACCGTTCATCGGTTGGGTGTCGAGGCCCGGCTGGATCACGTCAGCGAAGACAAAGCCTTGCAGCAGGCGCAGCAGGCCGGTCTCGGTGAAGTCCTGGTTGAAGCCGCCCGAAGCGTCCAGGTCGATGATGTTGCCCTTGCGGCGCTGACGCGACGGGTTCAGCGGGTTGCGAGCGCGGGTCTCGAGCTCACCGCCGAAGTCGTCGTAGCTGTTCGGCTCCATCGGGTGCCAGACAGGCGTTGCGGGCAGGTTGCGCGGGGTCGCTTCTTCGGCGATGCGCGCGCCGGTGGCGTTGGAATCTTGCGTCGGCATCAGCCAATCTCCTGGTATCGAAACTCGGCGGTGATGTTGGCCCGCACGTTGCCATCTTTCGGTGTTTCGTCGCGCGAGGTCGCGTTCCTGAACCAAACACCGTTTGGTGTGCTGTGACCGCGGAGCGACCGCACAAACAACGTAGCGAGGTCGTCGGTGGTTGTCAATCCAGCATTTTTAACAGGCGCTCGAACCGCGATGGTGAGGATCCCAAACGATTCCCACCTGCGGGCGTTGTTTGAAAACCCGCGTTGAAGCTGACCGGCGTGATCCATGAACACCCAGACGGTGGGGGTGTCCACACTCACATCGACAAGCTCGGCTTGCCAGGCCTTGACGATGCCGGCGGGCATGACGGATTGGAGGTGCTCGAACACCTCATCCCGCGCTTGCCTGATGCCACCGGTTATCACTTGCGCCCCACGATCCACCAAAGCAGCTCGACGCCGCCCGGGTTCAGCTTTGTTACGTCCAGGATGGTGTACCGTTGGCCGGCCCCATCTTGCACTATGTCACGCACCGCAGGCTCAAAGGTATAGGTCCCGGGTGCGATAAAGAAATTCATCATGCCGGTGAGGCTGCCAAGGGTATCCTCAGACCCGGATGTGTAGCCCTGCGATTCCTGAGTCTTGCGGTAACGAGTAACGATGCCGTTGGCAGTGAACACGAGGTCTGCACCGGGTGTGTTTCGCCACTCGCGCCCGGGGACCTCATCCGTCACCTGCCGAATGAACGTGAGCGGACCGCCATCTTCGGCGATCATCTCAACGATCATGTCCAGGTCTTCAAGGTACTCAGGGTTGGGCATGTCAGGCTCGGAAGGTTTTGAGCCGCCCGCCACCCGTGAGCGGCGCAATCATCGCCGACAGCTTGGGAGTTGTGGGCAGCTTCTCGGCAGGGGACTGCATCCGGAACCACTGCCGCTCGACCACGTCAACACGACGCAGACGGAGCTGACCGTTTGCGGTGCCTTCATAGTTGGGCTGCAATTCAATGGTTGTGGAGATGCAGGCCGCTTCCGAGACCACGCGCTTGACGAGCGCGGGGATGGATTCGTGCGACACGGGAATGCCGTCAATCATCACGCCACGGCGCGGGAAGGACAGCTCTTGGTCGGCACTTACGCGCCGACCAATGAACTCGTGACACTCGAACCAATCCATGCCCTTGTAGATCAGGACTTCAGCATCCGCATCGTCAGCGGGAAGGACCACGCCCGTCCGCGCTGCATAGGTGCGCAGCTCCGCGACGCTGATGTAAGAATCAGCGCCGGGAACAATGCTGCCGTTTTCGATCACCAAGGGCATGAACTTACTCCAGGCCGAACCGAGCGCGGGCCTCGGCGAGGGAAACACCCTGCGCAACGAGGTTGGCCACACCAATCGGCGCTTGTTGGCTGTCGTAGTCGTCCAACCCTTTCGCTTCTTGGCGCTCGGACGGGAAGACCTCACCGTGGACTTGGCCCTGCTCCGCCGCGCCCGGTTCGCTTCCTCCAGCCGGAGAAACGGAACTTTCGGTCGCGCCCGTGACGGGCGGAGCAGGGTTGCTTTCCGCAGGCGCAACAACCGGCGGGACGGCAGCTGCGGGAGCGGATTCTTGTTGCCAGGGGGCTTTTGCCATGATCGTCTCCTTACGGATCGGTGGGCTCTTCGGGTTCTTCCGGCTCCTCGGGTTCTTCCGGGTCCGGGGGGTTCGGGTCGACGCGGTTGATGTTCAGCACGGTCTCGCCTTCCGCCATGGTGAGGCCGGAACCGACCTTGGCGGTGAGCTGATACG
The DNA here is from genome assembly GCA_037040025.1 of Sphaerogastrella javana. Taxonomy (NCBI): domain Eukaryota; kingdom Metazoa; phylum Arthropoda; class Insecta; order Diptera; family Drosophilidae; genus Sphaerogastrella; species Sphaerogastrella javana. The sequence goes on along the minus strand of JBANCZ010000182.1, from coordinate 5,109 downwards.
GCGCTTGCGGACCGAAGATGATCCGACCACCAACGGTCTCGAGCGGGATGTCAAGGACGTCCATTACTTCCTCCTGTGAAGAATAGGGGGCCGAAGCCCCCTATCGGATCAGTCGTTGACCTGGAGGAAGGCCATCGGGATGTGTTTGCGATCCCAGACCCGGTTCCAGTTCGCCGCCGCGCGCAGCTCAGCGTGGGTCGCGGACTGGCCGGCAACCGAAGCGGAGGTGAACGAGAAGCCCATCGGGTGGATCAGATCCGAGCGACGGCTGTAGATGATCTCCTGACCGCCACCGTTACCGGCGGATTCGATCTCGGTGATCGCCGAGGGCTTCACCACCCGACCGTTGGCCCAGCCCCAGCCGTTGGCGCCGAAGAGGATGATCGTGTAGGTGATCCGGTTGGTCCCCATGATCGCCGGCATCGAGTCATCGACCACGACGCGGTAACCGAGGTAGGTCGGGATCGTGATCTCGCCCCGGGCATCCGGGATGAACACGATGAGGTTCTGGCGCTGGAGGCGGGTGTAGATCGCCGAGTGCATCGCCATGGTCGTCAGCGCAGCAGCGTGGTCTCCCATGGTCTGCTTCGCCGACAGCACGGCATCCGCCGAGATCCGCTGTGCGTCGGCCACGGCACCTGCGGCGTCGGTGGCCACACTGAACAGCATGTCACCGCCGTCGTTGGCGACGTTGTCCGCCAGCACGCCGAGGGCCGACGAGATCAGGCGCCGCTCGTTGACAGTCGCCCAGTAAGCCCCGATCCGGTTGGTGATCGCGCCGACCGGGTCTTCGAGCGCGAGCTCGCGGGTCAGGTTCATGGTCGACCACGACTGGTTCTGCGAAGCCAGGCGGAACTGCATCTTCACGGTGTTGATGTTCCGCGGCACCGAGTGGGTGTCCGGATCATCGTTGGAGTAGTTCGGCTCGGGGGTTCCGAGCGGGTTGTAGTTGGTCAGCTCGCCGATGTTACCACCGGTGCCGATCTGCTCCTGGAGGGCGACATCGGTGGCGATGATGCCCGACGCCACAAAGGCGTTGAGCTCGAGCTGCGCTTCCTGCTCGCGGCGGGCGAAGGTCAGCGGGTTGTAGATGTCAGCAAGGCGAACGGTCGCCATGGGAGTCCCCTTTTCAGGCTTTCTGGGTGAGACGCGCGTACTCGTCGGGATGTTCGTTTGCGAACTTCGCCTCTTCGGTCGCGGTCATTTCGGAGAGTTTCTTCTGGCCGGCACCGCCGCCTTTCCCGCCGCCCTTGGCACCGCCACCGGACGCATCGGATGCTTTGATAATAGCGGCGTAAGCCGGGTTGTCAAGGAATTCTTTTTTCAGATCGCCGACCGACAGCGCGGAGGGGCGGCCAGCGTCATCCACGACCCTGGTCAGCGGCACGCCGTCCGTCACTTCGAGCCGCAGGCGCGAAGCGATCTTGTCCTCGAGCAGATCGGGCACCACGGAGATCTCAGTGGCGATGGTGCGAGCGACGTTGCGGACGAACTGGGTCTCGAGAACCTTCTCGGAATCCTTCGACCGTTTGCGCTCGGCGGCGAGGTCGGCGTCGTATTTGGCCTTCCAGGACGCTTCGAGGGCGACGATATCCCCCTTGGCTTTCGCCTCGTCCTCGGCGGCCTTGCGTTTGGCCTCTTCATCGTCGGCGATGCGCTTGGCCAGCGCGTCCTCTGCGGCTTTCTTCGCGGCGTCGGCAGCCTGCTTCTCCGCTTTCAGCGCGGCAAAGCCCGTGTCGTCCACGTCAAGGACAAACGAGTCGCCTTCCGCTTTGTATTCGCCTTTCAGGACATCTGAAAGGGCGTCGTGTTCCGCTTTGGTGATTTTGCGCTTGAGGGCCATCTTGTTTCTCCGTCAGTTGGCAGTGAGGCGGTCGCCCCGCATCGGGGTAAAAGTCGACCGGAAGTTAAGGGACTCGAATTGCATGGCAGTCAGCATCCCGCTGCGAAGCATCGTAGCACGCTGCGTTCCGAAAACACTATCCTGAAATTGCTCGGTCTGAGAGGTAAGCCACGACAAATAAGATCCCCCGGCGTCAATCGCTAGGTCAACCCCGGCGCGGAAACGAGCATTCGAGAAGAACGCCGGGACAGTGTCGGACCGGCAGTTGTAGTGCGCGGGCGGGAGAGGGCCTTTCTCGAACTCGAACAGTTGCCCGTTGAGATCACGACAAGTGTGGGTAGTCGATCCGTCAAGGATGGAACGCCATTCATACCCGTAGATCGAGTCCGTGAACCGCTGCATCATCCTGGTTCGGCCGAACTGGGTGGCAGCCTGGATGATCGTATCAACGGTGTTCCGGATGGCATTACGCATGCTATGCGCCACGCCGTCGCGGAACGTGCGTTGACGCGTTCCGGTGAGAATGCGAGATGCCTGCTCAAGAGGCATCCGCGTGGCGTAAATTCGTCCGAGTGCCCCTTGCACTCGATTCCTGAGCGTCACCCGCAGGCCCTTGAGGGTGTCCACAGCTGACAGGCCGGTGGCCCCGAGGACGAGCGCGCCGAAGGTTGCCCATGCAATCACGGGTGCGCTGCGTTCCTCTTCAACGTACTGCATCACACTGGAACGTGTGAACTGCATCTCGCTGCGGATCAGCTCCACGATGCGAAGCCGAAGGGCATTGTCTGATCCCGACAGAAGGGTGTCCAACTCGGTGAGGATGTCTCGGATAATCGAGTTGAATTGCTGGCGCGGGATATCTGACCAAGAGGTCACACCCAAGCTCGCAAAGCGCAGAATCGCACGCCCGAGGACCTGCTCGACCACCGCAATCATGTCGCTGTAATACCAGGATTTCGCTTGCTCGACGTTGATTGCACGCCGCAGCAGGGCGTCGTTGACGCCCCGCAGCAAAACCAGGTTATTCGCGGGTGTTGTCATTGGTCGGGTCGCCCACGTTGTCGCCCCCGCCAAAGCCCGAGGTCACGGGCTGGACAGGGGGGTTTGCTTTGATCTCAGCCTGCGCCTTAGCGTCCGGAAGGGTTGCGATCCGCGAGCGACGCAAGGCAGCCCGCATCTCGCTGAACGTGATTGCTTCGCCTTGCCATTCAGCAATGAGCTGCTGCCGCTCCTGCGGTGTCATGTGCGACAGGTTGAAGTCGGTATTGAGCTCGAAGGTAAATTCATCCGAGCCGCCGGTGAACAAGCGGCACCATTCAATCGCCTGCTTGTAGGCCTTATTCAGGTTCTTGGTCGCCGTCGCAAGGATGGACGTCTCGGAGGCCTCGTCCTGCCGCGCTTCGGTCGCCGTGCGACGGATCGAGCGATCCTCCACGAGCTTTGCACCAAGAGCGACCATCTGCGCCTCTTTCTGGTCCATCGCTTCCTTGGGCATGCTGTTCGGGGTCGGTTGCAGCATCGCGGCCGTCCCGCCCTTCGGCAGCATAACGCCACCACGCGAACCAAGGTAGACCCGGCCTTTCATCACGTCATTGACCCACTGCTCATCCAGGCCTGCGAAGACCGGGGTGGGCTGGCCGGCGATGAAGCAGGAATCCTCGTAGTCGGCAGAGTTGCGGTAGTGCGCCAGATTGAGGCAGGCCATCGGGTGCAGTGGTGCCGCGTCGATGCCCATATCGTTGTTCTCGGGGCCAAAGGCGATGAACGGGATCTCTCGCATGGGCGCGCCTGTGTGGTCACGCACCACAGTCGTCGGCAGCTGCATGTCCCAGGTATTGTTTTCCTTGGTGGCACCTTTGACATAAACGGTAACGGTATATTCGCCGTTCTCATCGAGGCGAAGAACACGATATGCCGGCGTCGTATCGGTTACGAACTCGTCCACTACCACGTCGATGGTCTCACGCAGCACGACGAGCGACAGGCGGGGCTTGCCCTTGACCTTGGTGGTGCGCCAGTTGATGATGTCTTCCGGACGATAAAGCTTGATGCACGGGCGCACGTCGCCGGCCTCCAGCTCAGCCTTGGTCGTCGGCTTGTCCACAGGGGGATAGTCGGCCAGCAGCCCACCGCGGCCGAACGAGAGCGAATACTCGAGGGCCTTCTTGGACTGCTGTTCCAAGCCCACCCCGTTGTCGTCCACGTTGTCCGCAAAGATTTCAATGTCGGAGGGCAGCTCGACAATGGCATCCCGTCCGAACACCTGGCCGACGAGCCCGGTCAGGGTCCGCCCGGTCACGCCGTAGAACACGGCGCGCATGAGGTAAGACTTGTAACGCTCGTCCGAGGAGGTGCCGCCCGATTCCGCGTCCGGCACGGGCAGGTAAACGGTGGCCCGTTTCTTCACGGCATGTTGACCGTCGAGGCAATCCTGGATCTCGATCCACTCAGAACATGCTGCGAGCACCTCCGGGCGGGTGTAGGTAACATCCGCGACCGGGGGGATCGGATCGTTGTTCTTCGGCTTGGCCGCGTTGATAACGGGAGGACGTGCCATTTGGTTACCTCGGGCTGCTCACGTTGAGCTTGGTGGCGTAACGGTTCGAGCTTGCCAGGACGCGGTAGCGGGTTTCGTCCCAGATGTGCTCTTCGGCTTCGGTGTCAACGTCATCCATGTTGTCCGGATCACGCGGAAGGGTAGGCAGGATGCCGATGAAAGCACGGCAGTTATCCATTGTGTAGATCGCCGGACCCTCGTTGTCAATAGCGGCCTCGAGGCGGTCCCGCATAAGTTGGAGACCATTTTTGCGCGAACCGGCCGACTTATCGGATACCGTCCAGCGGACGCGCTTCTTGGCCATCTTGTCTTCGATGGTCTCAACGTCCTCTTCGGTCACATTGCGAATCTGGTTATCGGCAGGTCCGGGAACAGGGCGCGTCTTGATCCACCCGAGCTCGAGCAGCTTGTCTTCATACGCCACGATGCCCTCGGCAATCTTCACCGACGACATTTTCAGACCTTCGTTGCGACCGATCTCAGTTGCACCATACCACTCAGCAATGCGAATGAGCGATCCCTTCTCAGGGCAGAATGTCGTACCGTCAAGGAGCGTTGCTTCCTCGCCGTTTGCTTCGGCCCACCAGCCCACGCTGAACGGATGCGACGAACCCCAGTCAAACGACCGGTCAATGCGCCAGCTTTCGGGAACGATGAACCGCGGCTTGACGTGGATGGCAGCATTCCAGCAGTCATCGAACGCCCCACC
>JBANCZ010000181.1:8639-50049 GCA_037040025.1 Sphaerogastrella javana | reverse complement strand
GCTGACGACAATGGCACAGTATAGCATGGCCAGCGCATGTGAAAGGGCATGGAAGGGCGAGGAAGCGTTTGGTAGAGTGGGGCAGAGGTATTTGGGGCTGCTGCAGTCAACGTCGACGCAGCTTTAAAATATTTTTACATAGTCAGAGCAATGCGACACGCACACGCGCACACATTTTGACTCGTGTGTTGAGGCGTGTGCGCCAATCATAAAATAATATGCATACACACACACAAACACACACACTCGCACACAGAGATATACAAGCAGCGCAGTCGACGCCAACGCCATTTGAAAGCTAAATTTAAATTTTAAGCCACACCCCAAACAAGCGCACGCATACTGCACACACAAACACACTTATACTTAAGCACTTACACACACACTCAGCACACACTCACACACACATATAGGCATTGGCGTGTACGACGAACGGCAGCCGACAGCCGAACAAAACGAAGCGCTGCCCCAACCCCAAGCAGCCCGAGACAAGACATTGTAGTAAAATTTTAAAACGTATAAAATGTTGGAGCAATCACACAGTCACACAAACACAAACACACACACACAGTACACACAATACACACACACATACTCACCACTTACTCTGCAGTCTCACTCACTCACTAATACCGAGTCAAAGTGCTGTTGTGCTCGCTCATTTCTCCTCTCAGCGAATGAGATGCGATTGTGGAACGCATTCGTCTAACAGGCATTCAAATAATGAGCGTGCGCTCTAATCCACAAAACACACACACACACACACGCAGGCACACTCACTCACACACGCACGCACACACTCGCACGCTCACTCACTCACAGAGCAAAAGCAAATGAGCGCGCGACGAGAGCGAGCAAGTGAGTGAGTGAGCAAGCGACTGTTGCTCTGCATGCGAATGCGCGTGTATATGTGCGTGTGTACGTGTATGTGGATGTTGATGTGGATGTTGATGTGTTTGCTGTGTCTGTTGTGGCTCTTGTTGTTGTTGTTATTTGTGCTTTCGTATGGCCATAAGCTCCATTCGGCTCTCGCTCGCTCTCTCGCACAGCGTCGAAGCTCCACACATACGGCGTGTGTGTTTTTTTCCATCGTTGGCAAGTGCAGTTGACGCGCCGACGTGAAACCAGTTAAACGCGTTGACTCCGCTGAGCCACATCGTGCAGCTCGTGTGTTTTTTAAGCAACAAATAACAGAGGCGAACGTCCGTCCAACAATAAAAAAGAAACAACAACAACAAGCGCTCTTTTTTTAATACATAGTACGGCAAAAAACAACCCTTACCGCTTTGGGGTGGCACAAACACAGAGAGAGGATAATAACTTCCCCTTACAAACAAACAACGAATTTTTTGGGCATAAAAACACAAAAAAATTTTCAACTCAAAATCCAAAGGCAAAAGCAAAAGCAAAGGCAAAGGCAACGCACTCAAGCAAAGTCAATGCCGGCAAGACGCAGGACAGCAGCAAAGGCGAACAGAGGAAGAGAGTGACAGAGAGAGAGAGAGAGAGAGAGAAAGACAATCAGACAAGAAGCGGAATAAGAACAGTTAACAGTAGTCGCTCTACCGGCAGCAAACAAAATCAAAAGCAACAACAACAAGAAGAAGAACATAATCATCATCATCATCGTCGTCGTCATCATTGTGGAAGTTATCATTAGGCAGAGCGGCCTAGGCGATTATCCCCTTCGTTGCGCTGCGAGTCGTCCTGCCGCATTGCATCGCTCAGCCGTTTGTCAGTTCCATGCGAAACACGAACGCGTTTGGACGCAGGCCGCCGCATCAATTTTCCCAGCAGCCAAGCGAACCGAACCAAAGCGAAATCCACATCACAAATTCCACACATAGTAAATAAGCAAAGAAAAACGTAAAGTGGCCAAAGACGTAAAGGCGTTAGAGACCTAAAGACGTAAAGACGTAAAGACGTTAGAAACGTCAAGTGTCAAATTTGCAAATGACATTTGCAGTGCTGTAGAGACAAAAAGAGACAACATATCTCACAAAACAAAAAATATACAAAAAAATTAAAACAATTCACTTTTAATACACAATTAATTTACAATTAATTGAAAAACAAAAAACACACATAGAAGTTAATTAACAATTGAAGGAGTTTTGTTGATATTGTAAAATCGCTGTGTGAAAATGGTTATGTCTGAGCTACATTGGCATGCCGCTAGTCCCGAGGATAATAACAATGCCTTGAAGCATGATCTGCTAAAGACCCACAGCAATAACAGCGCCCGAGACGCTGCCGTCCACATTATGCAGAATCGCTGTAAGTTCAAAACTCTCTTATATAGCTAAAATTTAGCTAAAATATGGCCAAAAAATTCATTTAATCTCAACTAAAATATTTGATGATTTTTTCATGTATTTGAATTTCCATGAATTAACTTATTGGATTATTATTTACTGTATAATTTCAGTTAGTATACCATACCATTCATAGCAGGTAGAACTCATTTTATAGTTTATAAAATTTTGATATGGGTTCCCTTTTTTTCAAATATTTAATAGTCACAAAAATATGTTTAAAATATGTAGTCAAATATGATATTCTACTATCAAATATATTATCATATTATTATGGTATTATTCATACAGTTATAGCTAAAACATAAAGAACTTTTTTGTTTTAGGTTTAACTATTGCAAGATAATATTTGAAAGGTTTTCAAATTTATTTATTTAATCTTGAATTAGTATATTCCGTATAATTATGATCTTTATTAAACTAGATGTTATTTAGTTTTTTATTAAACTACATATATATAGACCTGATTTTTATATCGTATTATTTATATGTTATATATAACTCTATATAATATATAAATATATAATGTTTATGTGTATACACGAGATATATATGCGTATGTTATATATCATATTTAATGACATCGTTTCACTTGATTTTCTTGATTCGACATATATACAATATCATATATCCACATAATCCTGAATTTCAGCTATTATTTTGTGTATTAGTATACAATGCAATACATCATATATACTAGATCGTACTATATATACTCATCTTCACATTACCCATATATAATTTAATATTATTGCCCTGAAAAGCTTTACGAATTAAAAATTAATATCCCTAATAGAACCTTAATTCCTGAGGCATTAAATACGCATTTATTAAAATGAAAAGGCAAAGCGAATATTTGTCATTAGCGTACAAATTTTTTTTTTGTCGAGTCTTATCTCTGATACCTGAATAATATGAATCAAAATGACTCAATATGCTAAAAGAAATCCGCTCTAAGGCGTTGATTGGGTTCTTGTGCCAATATTTGCGAACGAATATCGGTAAAAAAATATACGGAAATAATTGCCTAATCAGAGAAATTAGAATGAAATTTAATTTCATCATTAGAATTGAGTCATGGTACTATACCTATATACTATATATATACTTCCGATGGAACTAAATGAAATAACCTCTTTGATTGCAATTTACCATGTTTAAGGTGGTTGGGTTTGCTTATCAAACATACACCCATAACGATGATACTCTAAGGCGACCCACTTAGAGTCAACAAGGTGTTAGAAGTAGACCTAACCAAATACCAGGTATAGTTGTAAAAACTATATCAATATGCTTGCACAACTGCAAAAATGACCATGTAGAAAAAGAAATACGGTGTTCTACTTATCATAATCGTTGTACAACACTGGTTTATTATACCTCACAAGGTAGTACTTGGTATATAGTATATATGAGACCTTACAGTCATACATAATGATTGAAAAATCAACTTAATTTATAGCTCTAACCTGTTTTTTTACATGTGATTATGCTAGAATGAAATAGAACTATAGCAGGTTGGACATATCTCTTATATAAGATTATATATATGTATGACGTGTGTTTATTGAACGTTTATATGGAGCATGTCTCATGATTAACATATATGGTCAGCGATTTGCTTATCAGACTCAACCTCTATAGTATAAATATATATACATATATTAACTGATATTTACGCTTATCATGCGCACCTGCAAGAAAAACTAAAAAATTCAAAGAAACTACAGAAATTGTAAGAAATTTAAAAAAAAAAATTTAAAAAAAAAATAGAAAAATAATGTAATACCTATAGCTATAGTAGCTATATGTTTCTTCATATCGTACACCTCATTTGGCTGGTAAACAAATTTCGTCATAGTTTTGCGCTCTTATAATAAATTAATCGATTAAGTTTCTTTTCTTTTTGACAATTGACGACAATCGTTTTGAGGTTTATTTATATAGGTATGTATAGGCTATATAGGCAGGCATGAGCTCATAAGCAGCGCTGATAAGCCATGATAATGATAAGCTCAAGGCCCTATCGGTTCTAGTAAACTTGGTCAAGAAAGTGGGCGTGTTTAGGCTGCTTAACTAAATTATGCACTAAAATATAGTTAAATGCATTGACGAAATGAACAATACTAACTAGGGGCAGCAGCATCAGTAGCATTAAACCCAAACGGAAATCAGTTTCCGGCTGCAGCGCCTAAAAGCCGACAAAAGCTTTTCCCATTTTCACGCACATTGCACGCTCTCTTTCACTCTCACTCTCTCTTTACCTCTCTCTCCCTCTCACCCACACTCTCCCTCTCTCTCTCTCTCTCTGTTTACCATCTCTCTCTCCCTCACTCTCACTTATTGCTGTCTGGCTTTGTGTCTGTGTCTTTGTTTTGCTACGAAAATTCATATGAAACAAAAGGCCACAACAAAACCACACGCACACTAAACACACACTCACATTCACACATACACAGACACTCACACACATGCACATAATTTGTGTTGCTTGTTTTTTTTTTTTTTTGGTGTGGGGTCAAGAGTTCAAGACACGCAGCTTCCGCCGCCGACAGCAAAACGGCGACGACTCAATCGATACTCAGTCTGCGCACGTGATGTGCACACACACACGCACATAAACACACATGTATAGAGCCACCCACTCACACACATACAATCACATTCACACTCGCACTCACACTCACACTTACACTCGTACTCACACTCACTCTCACACTCACATGCAGACCAACAACTGTTCGAGGTCATTGACTAATTGTGCAAAAATATCTATCAGTTCGCAGTTCGCGCATTTTCCCCATTTTCCACGAGATTTCCCTTTGCTTTGGCACACCCGCTGTGCGTTTTGGTACAACTTTTCTTTTAGTTTCGATTATGCATTTTGGGGTGCTGTATTTCGTGTGGTTTTTGTGTGTTTTTGCATCTGCAAATTGTAAAATTTTTTGAGTTTTCAAATGTTCGAATTTTCATTTGCTGCGCTTTTCCGGCTTGACCCGTGCTATGCACACGCGCTCGGAGCGCAGGGGTGGTTTTGCCTCTAAATATGTTACATAATTTATGTGGCATTTTAAAAATTAGTTTGCCACGCCAAGGCAAGAAGGGCCTTAAGTGCCGCAGCGCTGATTGGGCAAGGCAGTAGAAGCAGAAGAAGAAGCAGGACTAAAGCAAGAGCTAGGGCTAGGGGTAGAGCTAGGACTAGGGCAAGGGCAAGGGGTAGGGGTAACACATAGCACATATGCCACAATCACATGTGCCACACTGCAGCGGCAAAGTTCTTAGATGCGACTGCTGCCACTTGAGTGGCGTGTGGCAAGCACAACAGTTGCTGGCCCTGCCCCAGCCACTGTTCCAGCCCCTACAACATTTGTCGCCTCAATTAGCGCCAAGTGAAAGGCAAAAGTGTGGCACAAGCAAGAGTTGAGTTATATTTATGATTGTATAAGATATGTGGATATATATATACATATATAGATACGCAATATGAATGTATATTCATCTTAAATTGAGCTGAAATCGATCTGCCTTTATTTATGTGATCTACTCGAACTCCTTTTACAAGTCAAGTGATCTGATTTTATTCAAGATCAAAATAAATTATTTGATTTACATTAATATAATGCTTTTACATTTACTTAGCTACTAGATTTGATTATATAATCGTCAATATTATGTCTATATACTAACTAGATTAATCTTTATGTTAGCGCACATTATGTCTGGGTTTTCCCATGGCCCATTCAAACTGATTTATACTCAATACTCGTTTTATATAGTGATTAACGGCGTTAACTTTATAGTCAAATCATAGTTGATAAAGAACTCAACTCAAGAGTGTATAGAAAACTCTACAGAAATCTCAAGATTGCTTTATGACAATACATGAATATAATCTGAATAACTAAGCTTATTTGTATAATCTGAATATGCTTAGTATATGTTTAAATAATAAAGCAATCTCGAGATTTCTGGTTTTAGTAAAGTTTCCTACTTCAAAAATTAAGATTGATTGTTGGATGTACTATCAATATAATATAACTATAATTTTATATGCATACATATATATATATATATAAATTTCCCAGTTAATAATATTATGGTTAACCTTAATCATAATCTTAATCTTATAGCTATAGATTGTAATACTACTTACAGTTATCATTTGTTTATATCAAAATTAAGCACTTCTATTAAGTATTAAGTACTACCTCTTATAGGTAGGAACAATATTTAAAAACAAAAGATTAGTTTATATGAAGATCAATAAGATTTCCATAAGTGCTAAAAATAATATCTAGTATTTTTATAAAAAAAATCCCCATCTACAATCTTTATACATCAAATCCAACCAACTGTTCGCATTTTCATTGATTAGTCACTTACATTGAACTAAAACTTTGTAGTTAACTGCAAAATGAGCTGCAGTTGCATGCCACAAAAACTCATAAATTAGTTGGTTGACTTTGAGGCAGAGCACGCCCCATATATGTGGCCATAAAACGTGGCCAAGAACAACAAATGTTGCCCAAAATCGTAAACGACGTAAAAAACAGAATTTCAAATTCAAATTGAAAGCAGAGTCGAGCGAGTGACCACTGTACCATAGATTATGGACTATAGACTACAGACTATATAGACTGTATATAGAAAACTATCGCACTGTGGTACTATAGATTGACCCTCGTCCAGCACCAGGTGTTCCCTGAAGGAGCGTCATAAAAATATCCTTTTATGCTGCAGCGTGTCCTGTCTGCAGCTTATGTACGATATCGATTTTTGGGTTTGACTATCGTTAAGTTTTTTCTTAGTTTTTCTTTTTTTTTGCTTAAATAAACTGCCTGCATTTTATGCGCACTACGTGGTTGCACTAAGTGCTTGATTTAAACTAATTTAAATTTTATAGAAAATGTTTGAAGAAGTTTTTAAAATTTTCATTTTCCTCTTTTCTTTTTTTTTTTTCAGATATCAGTCGACTCTCACGCTCGCCCTCACCGCTGCAATCGAATGGTAAGTCGATCATACCAGAAATACTATACCCTAACTACTGAATGAGTCTCAATCGAGGCATGCAACACTCCGTTTAAGTGCCACAGCATTCAGTATTAGCATCAGCTGTTGTCCGAGCTGCCACAATTTACGATTTGTCCACTCTTAGTGAAATATGTGAAGCTGTATATAGACCTATATATATACATATCTGTATATCAGTATAACAAAATGTGTTTGAAACATCTGCTCTGACATGCGGCATCGGTTTCATTGAGACAATGCACACACACACGGCTTCAATGGAGGCGACACGTGAGTTGTGCCCTGAGTGAGCAGTGAGAAAGCAACCCCTTTTCACAAAAGTATCTACACACACTCTCAACACTCGCTGGCCACGCGCTATAGATTTTGTAGGGTTCCAGATTTTTTTTTTTCGTAGGGTTAGGGCCTAGTTTGGGCAGAGCAACCCCTGCTTCTATAGGTATCCCATAACCCTAACTCTAGAGCTGTCAAAACTTTTTTGTTCTCTCTGTGATTTAGTGAAAAACTCTGATGTCTTATTAAATAGCGAGTGTGTTTCCGTATGTGTGTGTGTGAGTGTGTGTGTGTGTGACTTAACAGCTTCTTAAGTAGTTCCGCTTGGATGCATTAGGTGACAATTGTCGTATCAGAATTTAGGGGCGTTGCCAATTGCGGCTTTAGGGGTCTTTAGATATCTATTTAGGAGACCAAATTACAGGGGCGTCTTTTATTGACTTTGAGCTGCCTTTAAACTGTAAAGCTAATAGTTTCTATTAAACGTAGAATTTTAATAGCATTTCAAGTAATTATTATTGCGGTCTTATTTAAAATACATTAAATTTATGATTATTTAATGGAGGAAGAATTATAATTAATTTGAGTGAAAACTTTTAAGCAAATGATAAAGTTAGATTATATTTTGTCACAATTATTGCAACTATTTAAAAAACTAAAAAAAAAAATATTTTTATACAAAAAATATAAAAAAAATTTGCAGATATATATTATTATATTGGAAATTTTGAAGTATATCCTAGAGTAACTTCCATTTAATGCATTCGTTTTGCATGCCATAAACCCTATAAGAATATCCTCAAAAAATATTTAAATATATATATAGCGAAGGTTCTTGCTTTGATTACATTATAAAATGGTCAGATATAAAATGCCATGGCTCATTATTATTCATAACTCGTTATCGTGTCTGAACTGCGTAAAATTTGCAATTCACACTTTACAAATTTCATTCTTGGGGAGGACGAACATCATAATCAACTTGCAGCCACACTTTGCGGTACGCCCACGGCCGAACTTCGTTAGTCACGGCCAGGACGCTTTTGGTCCTTTAGATCCCAGCTTGACCATAATGGAAGCAACCTTTTTGCCACTACGGTCGATGGTCGACGCTCGATGCTTTGCTTCTTGCTTTTGGCTTTTTCCATTTCGTTTTCCTTTTCGTTTGGTTCTGCTATTACTCCCTGCTTTTATATTATTGACAGCATTTCGCTTGATTTGAATTTTCGTATGTGTGTGTGTGTTTGTGTGGGTATGTATGTGTGTGGGACACAGTTGCTGTGATTTCTTTCACATGAGCAGCGCTCGCCCTTTTTGCTGCCGCATGAACACATATTTACATATATTTTATGCAAAAATTATGCCGTTATGCACGAGTGTGGGAGCCAAAACACACACACTCATAGCTATATACTGAAGTCAAACTGACCGTTTGGCTTTTTTTATTGGTTAGCTAAAGCCACAGAGTCGTCCCCAAAGGGGGACTTGGCTCAACGAACTCAGCTGCCGTTGCGTTTATTACAAAAATATTCATAGACTCTGCCTTTGTTCGGCCTAGGACCGTCAAATATAATCATGCATTACTAATACCTATTAAAATCACGAAACTAACTATGATAACTGAGCAACTATTTAGGTTATACAAGTGAAAACTTGTTCATTCCATTGACATTAAGTTGTACTTGCATATTGTATGAGTTTGAACTATCCCTAGTAGTTCCGAACTATTGTAACTCAGGTCTTACTTGTAGCAGAGCACTGAAATTTCTGGCACATATTCTAATAACTATTGGCAAGTGATAAGGTATGCCTACGTCTCTGTGCCGCCTCTTTACACACACACACAACCATGCGCAACACATACAAATCGAATTTGCACATCATCTGAATACCAAATGGCGGCACGTATCCGTACATACCATAAGAAAAATATACACACACATGCAGAAATTTTGTTCATTCGTTTAGCTGCAAAGGATGACGACCGACCAACGATGTGGGCATGCCACATTTTGGGGGCGAATAAGTCATCAAATTCACGTAGCATTCAACAACCACCAGCGGTGGCTCTGGCACCATAAGTCATAAAGTAGCCACAGCAAACATATGCAAAAAATATTTGCTTTTTTCTCTTTTTTTTTTGGTAGGCCTGTGTGGACGGACACAGCTGACCGGTTGCGAAAATTGGAAAATGGAAATGGAAATGCCGCACAATTGAGTTTTTCGTAGTGTGGGGTGGGAGTGAGCAGGCACTTCAAAGAAAAGGGTTTACATAGTCGAAGGGAAAATAGAAAAACTTTTGATTGCCATTTGACAGAGAGGGTTCGATAGGTTTTCCTTGCGTTTTGCCCACAAAATGAACTGACGCATTTAAATATTATTGCAAATCAATTGGCATACTAACTTCCACTCTCACCCTATGCAACCGTCTCCACTGGCCCTCACTCCCTTTCCCTCCCTCGCTTTCTTTCGTGATTCTGTATAAATAAAATGCATACAAATAGCAAATTTATACAAATCGCTGGCCACAAAAGCATTTGAAATGCTAAAATGCCACTTAAAAGCAGCTAAAATGAAAAGAAAACACGAGAATTCCATTTGATGTACGTACGTGCAGGTACAACCCTCACCCCAACCCACTTACTTTCTCTCACTCACTCTCTCTCTTTCTTCCACCCACTCTGTCTGTAACTCTCTCTGTGTGGCCAAGTTGATCTAACTATGTAAACTAACAGTTTTGCCTGGCTATACGTATTCGCTTTATTATGGACTCTACAGCCCCCTTCCTCCCATTCGACCTCACTTCTACCCTGCTTTTCAGAATGTAGTGGAAAGCCTTTCACCCACACAAAACACACAAAAATACTCAACGGACTATGAAATTGTATGAAAATTATGCAAACGCATACCTACTATGCTGAAGTTATGCAAAGGACTTCCTTTTAGACTGCGGTGGATGGGTGTAGTTCCTATAGATGGTATAGGAGTTCGAAAGGGTGTAGCTAATTTAGGCTGTGTTATTGATTTATCAGATGGATAATGGCTTAGATAGATGTGTGTGCAGAGACATATCTATTGTATATTAGAAGGAAAAGATAGAAAGATATAGAGATCCATAGATATATGCAGATATATTCAATTAAATTTTGATAATTGAAAACTTGAGGTAGTGAATTTTCACCAAGGAGCTCTAACTCGGACTTGCACAGTGGGACAAAAACAATATAACCATAGACATTTAAATTAGTATAAACTTAATCTATAACATATCTTTTCCCCTCTCTCTACTCCCTATAGCCTCCGATTGCGACGACAACAACTCGAGCGTGGGTACATCCAGCGATCGCTGTCGATCGCCGTTGAGCCCTGCTCTGTTGCTGACACAGCAGCAGGCGAAGCGGCAACTGCTGGCGCACATAACGCCAAATCCGGCACACCATCATCACCATCATCGTCATCAGCATCATCATCAGCAGGCGCACAATCACAATCATCAGCTTTACAAGCTGGAGCAGCCCGACGAAGACTACGATGATGCCAACGGTGGCGCACTCAATTTGACCAGCGACAATTCGCGCCACAGCACCCAATCTCCCACGAATTCGGTGAAATCGACGGCCACCGGGAGTTCGCCGAGTCAGCTGCAGATGGCGCCATCACCAGCGCCTTTACCGGCACCACTGATCTCGCCCGTACTACCTGCCACCCTGGCCACGCCCACCGCCACACCTACCTCCATGGCAGCGGCAGCGGCTGCTGCAGCTGCTGTGGCCACCAGCGTAGCCAGTGGCATGCAACCACTGTTGGCGCTGCCTGGTCTCTCATCACCCCAAGCCCAATTTGCGGCAGCGGGGCTGAGCCTGAGCAATCCGCTGCTGGCGAGCTCCATATCGCCGCAGGATTTCGCGCAGTTCCAGCAGCTGCTGCAGCAACGTCAGATGGCTCTGCAGCAACAGTTCAATAGTTATATGGAACTGTTGCGCAACGGTTCGTTGGGTCTGGCCCAGGACGATCCTGCGCAGGCCACACAGATGGCGGCCGCACAGTTCCTGATGCAGAATCAGCTGCAGGCGTTGGCACAGGCGGCACAGCAGTTGCAGGCCCTGCAGAAGCAGCAGCAAGAGACCCTCTCCATGTGCAAGTCTCCACTACAGCAACCACGAAGTTCTACGCCTCATGCCGCCAGCAGCAGCACCGTACGCAGTCCAGCGCTATCATTGCGCAGTCCGGCCAGTTCGCCGCTTCAACTTCACCAGCAGCAGCACCCACTGCAGCAGCAGCATCAACAGCAGCTACATCATCCGTTGCAAATAACGCCACCCAACTCCGCGGCCAGCCTTAAGCTGAGCGGCATGCTCACACCCAGCACGCCCACCAGCGGCACACACAATGCCGCTGGGAGTAGCAGCAGCAGCAGCACACCGCAGCCGAAGACCGTGGCCAGCGCTGCAGCAGCACGTGCTGCTGGCGAACCCTCGCCCGAGGAGACCACCGATCTGGAGGAGCTTGAGCAGTTTGCAAAGACATTCAAGCAGCGTCGCATTAAGCTGGGCTTCACGCAGGGCGATGTGGGTTTGGCCATGGGCAAGCTCTATGGCAACGACTTCTCCCAGACGACCATCTCACGTTTTGAAGCGCTCAATCTCAGCTTCAAGAATATGTGCAAGCTGAAGCCGCTGCTGCAGAAGTGGCTGGACGATGCCGATCGTACTATTCAGGCCACCGGTGGTGTCTTTGATCCGGCTGCCCTGCAGGCGACCGTCAGCACGCCGGAGATCATTGGACGCAGGCGCAAGAAGCGCACATCCATCGAGACTACCATACGCGGTGCGTTGGAGAAGGCCTTCATGGCCAATCAAAAGCCCACCTCGGAGGAGATTAGTCAGCTGGCGGATCGCCTGGGCATGGAGAAGGAGGTGGTGCGCGTTTGGTTCTGCAATCGCCGACAGAAGGAGAAGCGTATCAATCCCTCACTGGACAGTCCCACAGGCGCCGATGATGATGAGTCGCCCTACATGATGCACTAGAACTTCTGGTAGTAATGTGCACCGTGGGCTCGTACAGTGGGACAAGACAGTGCAATGTGCGCATGTATTTGAATGAAGTAGACGCACAGCTTCATTAACTAAATGCAGGTCCGTATTTAATTAAATAATACGTTTTTATTTAAATTCAAATTTATAAATAATGAAATTTTAAAAAATTGATATGTAACAGTAGGAACAGAGCCCAACATTAGGGCTTAGTATGATATTCAGTATTGTAGTATATTTTTTATCGGTGCTGTATAGTATTTTTTATAGCATTGGAAAAATTAAATATAAGATATTTTAAATTTTTTTTATGTAATCTGATTTTATTTTAAAATGTACTAATTTTCATATTCCATTTCTTCTCTATCTATTTCCAGGTTCAAAGTCGTAAACACATCAAATAGTAGCTTAATTCTTCACTATGGTTAGGTTTCAGCCAAGAATAACACCTACACATGCATGTGGTTTGTTTTATGTTAACTATTATTGATATTTATTATATTTTAATTATACAATACAAAAATTGCTGCTCAAGTGAACTCAAATGAACTAGTTCTCTTGAACACCAAACTTTGTGCACATAAATACAATGAAATGATTTTGCTTTTAAAAGCAGGCAAATAATTTTAATGCTATTTAAACTTTTAATTGTCGTGTTCTACATGACGTATGCTTAATATGCAAGTACAGTCCACGGGTTTTGGATGAACCCTATATAAAGTCAAAATAAATCACAATTTCTGTAGCTAAAAATATTAATTATTTTAAACATTTCCGCATAAACAAATTGTAAGCATATATGGTATATATATATATATATATATTTATTTTATTCGTGAATACTGTGATAATCAATTGAATGATTTTTAATTTTAAAAACAAACAAAACAATTTAAAAGTAAAAATTATAAAATATTTAAAAATATTTCAACTAAAAATTAGCATTAGTTTATATGTTATGGGCAAGCAAACTAACTACAAATAAATACAGTTTTAATTTAAATTTTAATTATTAAATTAATGAATATGTAACAAAAACAAAACAAAATTAAAAACTGAAGACACAAACCATTGGAATTTATCAGCATCAAAAACAACAATGTTTGTAATTGTAAATGGTAAACAAAAAATTATGTAAACCAACTTCTAATAGAATTTTAAAGTGTATTTAAAAGTAAAGACAAAAAAAAAACACAAAAAATTTAATTTAAATAAAAAATAAAAATATTAAAGGAGGACAAAAAAAATACGAGATTTATCTTATTATTGTTTTGGGTATACGTTAATGCGAATATTATTAAATCAATAGTTTTTGTATCAAGTATTGTTCTATTTTAATTGAATAATTTTTTAATAGTTATAAAGTCGTTTCTATTGCAATTAGGGTTGATTATGATAGAGATTATAAACTCAGTTTGGTTGTTATATCAACATATCTTTGGTTCTTATTATTTTTTGAGGCATCACTCTGCCTAATTTAGATCGTGAAATTCCATACCTAGAACGTATTATTAATTGTGCTTATATGCTAAGTCAAATCAGTTCTGATTCATATGGAATGTGGTACAGGTTCTATAATAAGTACACATGTTGTTACATATCCAAGTACACGCCCCAGCTGCCGCCTCTTACAAACCCTTCACAGAGCAACCAAAACACACGCAGACCATGCAGAGCACTCACTGGCAGCTCATTGATAAGAATCACAAAAAATTAAAAAAAAAAAAAATTATGAAAAATAACTAGCTCGATATATAGAGATACACAGACACACATACATACACCCGTTGGCATACCCAAAGGGTATAAGCATGAGGCATGAATAGCGGCAGCTATAAAAGAGAAACGCAAAATAAAATTTTAATAAATAACAACATGCAAAACTGAAATTAATTCATGGAATTTTTGCCTACTGATTGCCCCGTAAACGAACCCGTACACACACACACACACGCATACCCCTACCCGTAACATTACGTATAC
The DNA here is from genome assembly GCA_037040025.1 of Sphaerogastrella javana. Lineage (NCBI taxonomy): Eukaryota > Metazoa > Arthropoda > Insecta > Diptera > Drosophilidae > Sphaerogastrella > Sphaerogastrella javana. The sequence goes on along the minus strand of JBANCZ010000181.1, from coordinate 35,414 downwards.
CATCACCTTGCCCCACTGTAAGCCTCTCCACGATCTCTGTGTGGAACTTAGATCTGGGTCTCTGGTAAACGCGTGCAGAGCACAAATGCGAGCTAATAAGAAACAGACACCCGCAGTAAACAATGCGAGCAAAACAGGGCAGAGCAGAGCCGACCGTTCACTCAGAGTGTAGGGGACATCTGGAGTCGATGACGAAGATATGAGCATGCAGATGAGCCGCAAGCATGACACGAAATGCAGCATAGACCATTCCGAGAGGGCAGCCAGAGGGGGCAGCCAGAGAGGGCATACTAAAACGAGAACTTGACGAATATAAAACACACTTGCCAAGTTCTAAACCGTATTTCAACACTTTATATATAAAGTTTTATAATATGTAAGAAATTCTATACGTACATATTTTATTCGACCTTCAAACTTTGCAAACTAAAGAAGTCCTTGATGATGCTAGGAATAGTTGTAACTGAAAAGATTACCGGAAAATAAGTATAAGTACGATTGTGAAAACATTAATTTGACATTTAAAAACATTTTCTTAACGAGCCCTATAATATAAATATTCTTGAAAATTTAAGTATTACTTTTATAATAATATTTCCATCTACTTCCGCATTTCGTTACATTTGCCTTACCGAACTTAAACTACCCTTTTCACAGTGTATACAGAGAGTCACACTGGACTATCAATGAAAAGCCGACATAACGAAATGAAGGCACTGCGATTTCGACTATCTCGATAGAGCAACAAAGATTGAGAGACTTCTGTGAGTGAGGCCTCTTAGCTTTAGGCTTTGACTGTGGGCTGTGAGCTGTGGGTTCGGGCCTGGGGGCTGTTCCCCTGCCCTGAGCATCATTGTCGCTTAAGCTTTGAGCAATTAAAACGTTCGCCTGAGCTGTGAGTGTGGCAAGTTGTTGGCAAGTTGCTCAGCTATTCATTAGAGCCGTCCCTGGCACATACGCAAATGATGTTTGTGCTATAGATGCAGTGTGATGATATTCACTCCGTTCATCCTACCGCTGCCTCATCAAATATCGCGCGACTTCTTTGACTTTGCATGGAAAGTGCATAATCATCGCGTGTCATGTGGAAATTTATACTATTTATGGTCTGTTTGTTTGTAGTCAGTCAGTCACTCAGTGCAGGGAGGTACAGATCAGTTGTGATCTGGAGGGGTCTACCCTCACTTAAGCAGCTTTTAAACTGTACGGCGTTAATAAATTCATGGAAAATTGCCCGTAATTACGACAATAACGACGAATTTCACAAGAATTTGTTTTTGTTTTTGTTTCAGTTTACGAGTGTGAGTATGCCAAAATTTGCATATGAGTGCATTCATTCGCTACTCGTCATTCGTTACTTTGTATATGGCATTAATCTTATCGTTCACATGGAACTACCTTCAAATGGCGAATTCCCAACGATCTACTTAACTTTTCTGCAGCTCAAAATCTTGGAAGGAAACAAGAAACGCTCTGAATATTCATGGTTTTATCAAAGACCGCATTTCATTAGAAAGAATTATAGCTTTCAGGTGACGGGATCACAACATTTTCGCATTTAAATCTTCGAGATACCAGCAAACTACTTAAGATCTCTAGACGCCGCTATACGCCCCTAACGAGTCTCAGCGTTCGCCTAGTCGCTTGTTGTGTGTCAGGTTGCATCAAACACATCAAAAGTAACGAGTACGTGGCATAATTTAGGTTTAAGCTTGCCATTTCCCCATTTTCCATTTCCCATTTGCCAATTTCCACATTTTTCCATTCGCCATTTGCCATTTCCATTCGCCTTTAGCGACTTTCTTGTCGCGTTTTCTAGCCACAAATTTGCAATGCATTGCGAAAAAGAGCTAAAGAAATCTCTGCGAATTGCTTAATTTATCGGTTCAGTCAACACACATATACACAGACAAACATAGAATTGGCATCATACCATTGTGAACATGAATATGCATGCACGCGCCTGTCTTTTTCTCCTCATTTCTGCTTAATCTGAATGGCATCCAACTGGTTTTCTAATGCCGAGAGACACCAAGTCTTGCAGAGATTGGAGACTTAACGATATAAATAATATTATCGATATCAGCTGCATATCTACCATGTATAAACTATTTACTCTTACAAGCTGCTCGGATTTAATGTGGCTCCACTTATTTCAAATTACGTGAAAATTTCTTCAATTATGCAACAGCTTTAGTTAATGATGTTGACTTTAGGAAACAGCTTAGATATATGGTAAAAATACTTGTAAAATGTATACAATTTGTTTTTAAAATTATTGCGATAACAATATAAAGTCTAAATTTAAAAAAAAAAATATTTTTATAAATTTTAAAGCTATTTTAAAATTATTTAATTTTTTGAAAGAAACTTGAGCGTACCTTTTATATAGGAATGTAAAATTATTTACAATATGATATTCTCTGAATTTATTTTTGAAATAATACTCCTCAACCTACAGTCAAACAGCTGTCTGACCGAAACTAATTGCCATAATTTTAGTAGTAGCTGTTCAAGCATTTATGCACCGTCTTGCTCACATGGCGCAACCCTCTGTTGGTAATCAATATTACCATACTGTATCATTGCCCAATAAGTACCATAGACATATTGACCTTAAATTACGATATGAATATGAATTATTCGTATTACTCATAAAGCACTTGCGTGTGTTTAATGAATGCAAACTGCAATTGAAAAACCACAAAAACAGAATAACAAAAAAAGAATACGTAAGTAAATAAATTAAATGAAATATTCGACTTCGAACCGCGATCGAAAGTCAATTAGCTGCAGGTGTTCCACATTAGCCATTAGAGGTTCTCAGATATTAAAATGCAATACATTACATAATGCAATATTCATGTCGCCCTTCAAAATGGACGAATGAATAAGGCTACAACATCGAGGGTGCGCGACTAGAGGATGCACTTGGAATAATTTAGACTTTATAAAGTTAGAAATTATAATAATCATTTCCATATAAATATTGTAGAATATATAGATATGGTAAGGAATTTATCAAAAGTGTCTGTTTTGAAAGTTTTTAAGTCCGGCATTAAAACAAAAAATTCAATATTTAATTTAATTTAAAATATTCTATTTAATATAATGTAATATTTAATATTTAATTTAATTTCATATTTTTTATTTTTAAAATTTTAATTTAAAAAGTATGTTTTTCATTCCCTACATTTTTGGTCTATTTAATACCAATTTTATAAGACCCTCTGCAGTCTGCGATACCTACAGGGTATGTTAACCAGCGAGGCAATTAGCATTCATTGCATTTCCTTTGCGCTGGCATGGACTGCACTTCTCTGGACATGGTCTCTCCGGCGAGGCTGAGCTAATTTGTAAATTATACCAAAAGGTCGAGCATGCAAACTCAACCACTTCCACATCTACTTCCCATTTCCTGAACAGTTGCACCCTCCCAGTGGGTTTTCGAGGTAGTCTCGTTTGCCCTGGGCCCTAATTATAAATTAGTTTTTACAAATATTTAACTAGGTTCTTTGAATGTTGGCTTCGAGTTGGTTCTTTGTTAATTTTTGCATTCAATTCCTTAATTTTAATGGGCTGCTTGTTGTCTTTGGTTCGTTTTTGCACCTTGGCAGAATTTAATTGTTTTATAACGAAGTGTCTGGTGACTGGCGAAGCATAAAAGTGGCGCCCACCATTGCCATCAGCGCAAACCACTTTGCATGCCAACTCCACTTGCCACCAGATGCAATGTGCAACCTACAACTTGCAACGTGCAACATGCAACATGCAAGCATCCAAGCAGGCGTCGCTCGGTATACGCCTTCTTCTTGCATATTATTTGTTAATATAATTTACAACTCTCTCTCAGTCTCAACCATTTCTTGCGCCCTCTCTTGAGCTATCTTCAGGTTCTTCTCTGACAAGAGATCTGTGTGTGATTGCGATTGCCATTTGCAATTGCCTGCAAACGGAACCATCCATCTAGCATAAGTAATATCCACCGCTTGCAACACTGTGGCATGTAGTTGGCTTTGAGTGGCACCGGGTTCTGTGCACCTCCTGATGGCATGTTAATGTCGAGGCAGCCGAAAGCAACACCTACTTCATTATGGCAGTAGCTGGCTAGCTAATGCTTTCATAATATCATTGCCTTTCGTAATTTAGTCATATTCATTTGGCTGCACAGTGGTACAATGTTGGAGTTTATAGATTAATAAAAAAATTTATTTTAAAATTTTGTAAAACTAAAAATTTCTTTGATATTCATATAGAAACGTGTAAGTTGCATATTCAATTGTCTATTAATCTTAAATTTTAATACATATAGGATATAGGTTTTCAAATATATTTATAAATTTGTAAAACAAAAATAATTTCCAAATCTTTGAAAAATACTGTAATTTTTAAATTATTATATAATCTTTTATAGTTATATAATTAATTTAGTTATAAAATTATCGAAATCTAAATTTTGCCATACTTTAAACCAATGTGCGTAGAAGCACTAGTCTTAAACTGGTAGTAAAATTCTAAAATCAGATATGAGGGCGGTGCATTATGCCAGAAACGATCAAGTCTAGTTAGGAACAATGTAAACCCTAAGAGTTCTTAAGCTACAGCAACACTCTATCCCTATCTGTCAGATGCATCTGCAATACCAAAACCAAATCGTGTTAATAGAAATACTTCATCAGAAGATAAAAAAAAAATAGCAACAAAAAGCTAACAGATATACATTTTACGATTGCGATAATCAAGAGGGACAGTATAGTGCCACAGACAACATGCCACTTAATATACTGAATATATACGTAGTTATAGTTATGCTTATGGTTATGGTCAGTGAGTACTAACTATCACTACTACTACTGTTAATGTTACCACTGATACTATTGCAGGTGAGAGAAGTGGGAGTAGGCAATATAAAATATATAATGTATTGTGCTAATTAGTGAATAATATTTTGCAACTGGCATTAGAAATCTGTAAAAAAGAACAAACAAACAATGAAAAGGAAAGACATAAAATGTTGTTAAAAATCGAGCATTGCCACTGTAAGTTTCAACTGCAACAAACACGCAAAGTGCATTAAAAATGCATTAGCTCATTAATGGTACTCGAATCGTTGAATGAATATTTTATATATTTTAATTGTAATATTTAAATTTTCATTTTGTTCTTAAGCGTTTTTTCTTGTTACGCGAAATCTGTTAAAAAGTTTTGATAAAATACTTTAAAATCTCTAGATGAAAACTTTATATAAAAATGAATATGTACATGAAAAATAGTCTGAGTTATGAGTGTTAGTGAGAGTATGAATATGTGTGAGTAGTGTGCTTATGAGTACATGACACTGACTTTGACTTGGCGGCACAGATGAAGCCAATTAAAGACGCAACACATCGAACTGCAAGCTGCAAGTGTCATAAAATTTAATTTATTTAAATTAAGACAACGGCGAAAAATTTGCGTTTTAATTGCCCCAAACTCTGCAGTCCCGCAGTGAGTGTATTCATTGCATATGAATCATGAGTAACACTTAGTTATTAACATATTTCCATTGCATATTAAGAGGGTAATACATAGTTTTTATTAATCACACTTTTTTTTAGAGTAAGCACAAATTTTACGAAAATTATTTTTAAAATTTTAAATATTTTCAAAATTTTTAAAATCATTTGCATAAATTGAAGTATGTTTGCCAGCATTTTCATGAAATCAGAGCCCATAAATTCAACTACAGCTGCGAATTCTGCTTCTGTTGTTGCTTCTGGTCATCTTTCGGGTTTCTTTTTTTTTTTGGCAATTGAAGGCGTTGAACTGGGAGCTATATCTATTAGAGAGGACATTTAGATGGAGATGAAGAGGCAAAGGAAAACAGTTGAACTAGTTTTTGGGAACAATAGCTGGCGAAATTGTGTGTGTTGAGTGTGTGCCAAATGGGCAGACAATGGAAACGGAAATGAACAATGGGCACTAAAACGCTTTGCAGCGCATTGGATGCAATAAAAATTAAATAAAGTCATCAAGTCTATTTACAATTTTATATACACTCGGTTCATTTTGCGACATTCTGCCAAAAATCGTTGCATTCTTCTCAAATGGAGCGTGCAGCAATAGCAACAGCAGCAACTCATTGTAGCTGTTGAGTAATTTTTGTTGCAACTGCAACAGCGACACAAAAACTGTCAGAAACCATTTGACCTGGTCACCCACAAGGGTTTCCAGGTGCAAAAACTAAAACATTGCGTGTGCTGTCTCCCTCTTGTTCTCTCACTCTCTCTTTCTCACTCACTCTTTTACACCCTCTTTGTGCATCTTGTGATTTATGATGCGTCGCCCTTTTAATGTGAAATACCCTAGAAATACCAACTGCTCGGCTTTGTGTAGGCGTCGAGGTACTCGGACTAAATGCCACTTCAGCCGCAGCCCACACCTTTCCCAGTATTACCCTCTGTCTAACTCATGCAGCATCATCAGTAGTAACATTATGATGATCATCATTGGCCTGTGGTCATCCTCATAATCAACATTTTAGCCATCCCCCAATACAATGCTCTCTGTTTGACCAACGCACTTTTGGCACGCTTCCTGCGCCCCTATATATCGATAGGAACAACTATACCCATACTTATATCTATACTTATACCCTATATAAACCAAAAACCCTAACCCTATATAGCATTCGGACAGACACACTTTTCTTTGTTAGGGATCATTGCGCGGGTGTTTCTGTAGCACAACTCCTACTCTCTTTCTTTCCGAAAGTAACCCCTACTCCATATGGCAACCCCCGTTGCCCCGCTAAACGCTGCATTTAAGGCGTCGCTTAATTTTTGGAGTGGCGTGTCCAGTCGATCCTTATCGCGATCGCCTTTATTGTGTAATAGTATCATATCAAAAGTGCTTTGTCATTCTTGGTGCAACCTTTGAAAAAAAAAAACACGGCTCTGCTCGCTTTAACTCAGTCAGCGAGGGTGTTTATGGCCCCCGGAATTTTTATAATTTTATATAAGACCTCGAATTGTTTTCCCAATGAAATTTATTATGACATTTGGCGCGTGTTGATAGGTTTTCATATGTGTGTAAAAGAGATAACCAATGTTACGATTGGCATTATAATTCCTGTTGGAGTGGAGGTACGACATGTGGTTAATGGTGTAGCATCGTTGAGGGGCAGTGGTTTAACTATAGGCCTCAAAAACTATATTGTCTTGGGTTTATTTAGAATCGAAGACTGATTTATGATATTATAGTGAATAAAATAGATTGAAAATTGTATAATTAAATGTATAACATGTAAATGGTTAAATAGGGAACAGTTGGTTGCCTACAATCCTTTAGAAAACGTTCGGCATGTTTTAGTTTAGCTCTTTATGTTTCAATATAAATATTTCGAAGAGCTGTTTAACCTAATCCAAAAAAACTATGATATATTATTATATTATGTATTGCTATATGTAACATGATTTTTTATTTCAGCCGCCCAACTCTCCTTCTCATATACATAGGGTGTACATCCTTTAGATAACTCAGGTTGAAAGGAAACATTCTGAGCTGCTGCATCTGCATGTTGAATGGACAATGACAAACGCCATAAAAATGCCGAACACAAGGCAAAAAACATTAAAATTTGTTGTAATAAATTGTGTGTGCAACAACAACAGGAACAACAACAGCAGCAGCAGAAGCAGCAGCGACAGCAAAATTGTGGCAAGAACAAAGCGTAACGACAATTGGCAGCAGCTAAAAGGCAACAGCAACAGCAACAGCAGCAACAACAACATCAAAAGCAACAACAAGCTGCTGCAAGTTGGCCAGCAAAAATGATTGCAGTTCATAACCGGCAACAGATCTGCGTGAATTCGAATATCGAATACGAATACGTATATTGTGATTGTGAATGTGAATGTGAATGTGAATGTGAATTGTTGTCGTATCGTATGATGTTATATATGCGTGTAATGGCTTCCTTAAAGCCAAGCCGACAACAATACCAACAACAACAACAATAAGAACTTGTAGAGATCTACCATGATCAAAAATCAAGCTGCCGACAGCCGGGCTGACTCAATGACTCGCTGACTGGCCGACTGACAGTCCAGCTCAAAGTCAAGGCAAAGCAACTGCAATCGCATGATGGCAACAAACTGAGCAGCAACAACAGCAGCCATGCAACCTCAGTCACAGGCCAAAACCAAGCCAGGTTCAGTTACAGTTGCAGCCATCATGATGAGGTTGTCAACGCAGCAGCAGGCAGTACTCAGTGCTCAGAAGTTGCAACTGAAAGCTGAGAGCTGGATAAGTGGCAGCAACAACAGCAACAGCAACAGTAGCTTAGGGAACTGCCAATTTTGTAGGCAGTGCCAAAGCTTGGCAAACTTCATGTTAACTATGAGTTTCACCAATGCTCTATGGCCTAAACAGTACATTGTTGGTAATAGGGTGTTTAAAAGCTACATCTATATGTTTTTGTTGTACACAAACACAGGGTCTAAAATTTTAAAAACCAATAGCTATTGATTTGATACTAATCTTATATAAATTTAAATATATTAAATAAATTAATGAACACAGATTATTTCCAGAACTATTGTCCTTATTGCTAATCATTTCATTATTTTCTAACTTCAGATATTTTTATATATTATTTTAGATATTATTTTCATCTTAACAATAATTATAGAATATTTATACTGTAAGAGTATGAAATTGTTGAAATTGAGTTTGATTCAATGAAATTTTATAGATATATACTGAACGAAATATTCCTTACACTCTAAAAAGTGCAGGCTCAATAGGAACAAAATGAGCTTGCATTCATAAGCATCTTTTGAAAAATATAGCTCATATATAAATATATCTCAAAAGTAGGCCTAACTGTCCTACACCTGAAATTTGTATCTTTTGTTACGAATTTAACTTCAACATCTATTTTCTGACAGTGTATTAGGCTAAGCCCGCAATGCTTTCAGTTCTTAGAGTTTCAAAAAACTAAAGGCATGAGTTGCCTTATAATTGTCGCGCAAGTAGAAGTTTTAGCCATTAAAATGATTAAACGCTTTGACTAATGCTTAGGCATAACTAAACTAGACGCAAAGAGCACCGAAGTTCGAGATGCGAACTGGAGAAGCCAGCAGTAGCTACAAGGTACAAGTTTAGCCAATGGGAATGCGTGACTTTTCGCAGCGAAACGTAATCCAATAATTTTTAATTAAAACTCAACACTCGAGGCAAACAATTTTTTCCAGATAAACTGTCATTATGAGCCGTCAATTAATTTAGACGATGCTCTTTCTGTTCAGTGCTCGTATTGCTGTTGTTGTTGTTGTTGTTGCTGTCGGTTGTCGGTTGTTGTTGTTTCAGCTTTAATGATCATCATCAAAACAACGTTAAGCAACAACAACAACAACAACAAAGACAACTGATACAACGACGACGACACTAAATGAATATTGATAAATGGGGCGTTGAAGTGGGCGTTTAGTGTTTGCCTATAAGGCAGCACTGTCAGCAGTCGCTCTCGCTCTATCTCACTGTCTCTCTCTCTCTCTCTCTTTCTATCTCTCTCTGTCTGTCTCTCTCTCTCTCTCTATCTTTCTGTACCTCACTCTTGCTTTACAACTTGTAGAACGACAACTTCACTTGCTGCACTATTTGATTTTTATTTGTACGCTTACTCTTCCAATGAACTCATACCGAAGAGTTGAAGGATTGAACATAGATAGAGTATCTAAATGTAGTTAGACTGTATTGGATTCTCAAAAGATGTACCAGAATATTAGATTGTTATTCATAAATGCTTAAAAAATTATTACAATTTTAATAATCATATACATTTTTTCAGAGTACTTTAGTTTGTCTTGAATTAAGGACAAAATAAGGCTCTAAACACCTAAGAAAACTTTAGGTAAAGTAAGTTTAATTAATCGCTATTTAACGGTAAAAAATTTGATCCTGAAGTACTCTTAAGTATACTAGAAAAATCTTTTAGTACACAATGCTTTAGTTCCTGTAAGAGTACATGGAAATGATAACACATGAGATGCCCAAAAGTTAAAGAATCCCAATTCCAAAGAATGCAAGTCCTAGCATACATCACTAATATAAGACCCCTGCTCTTCGAATTTGACAAATTACAGAGCATCTTAATGTCTAGCACTATAACAACTGTTAAAGTTCAATTCTCTTTATATATATATATGTCTTTTTTGTGTTTTATTTTGGTTTAGGCACTTGCTGTGCCATGACAATACCAATAACTGATATGAAAATAACTGCAATCAACGTTGGCTATGGCCAGTGACTGCCTGAGAACCATGAATCGAGAACCGAGAATTGAGCTTAGAGAACTAAGAATTAATGGGGTATGGGAGAGCTGAAATAAAAAAAAAACGGTAGCTGTGATCCTGTGTCTAACAATGGAACTGCAAGTTGTGCATAGTTTTTAAAACAGAAATTAAAGCACAAATTGCTACCGCAATCACTTCAAAGGGCCAAATCCGACTTCATGCTGCCCCCTCTTACCGACGCCCTGCCATTACGGTAGCCAAAAGATTTGCGTTGCGGCACAATGGCCACAAAAGAGCGGACAACAACAACAACAACAACAAGGTGCATAGAGGTACAGTGGCAATTCCAGTGCTGCCAGCCATACACATCCATCAATTTCTGACGCTTTCATCAAGCGGCTGTTGCTGATGTTCTTGCTCTTGTTGGTGTTGTTGCTGTTGTTGCTTGCCCGCCGACAACATTTACCACAATGGCAACTCTCTTACGGTTACGGCTCCGGTTCGGGCTCAGTTCGGGGAGCTCATGTTCTGATTATTGTTTGCCACTCGAAGCTGTTTGCCCCACTCGGGGGGAAGTGGGGATGTTGCGGCGTTCAACTTGCGGCAACTTGTGGGCTCTGCGCATTTAAATTGTCGGCAGGATCCAAGCGTTTTGCGCTAATGTCCACCAAAAACGCGTCTCTGTCGCTGTCCCCAATGCATTCCTGCTACTCCTTTTTTTTTACCATCAACTCTTTTATCTGTGAAGTTTTTTTTTTCTGTTGCTGCTGCTTCTACTGCTGCTGTGGCATTGACATCTTTTCGTCAAAGTCAAATCATTCATTTTGCCGCATCAAAATGCATAAATATTTTGCCTTTTGGTCTTTGGATGATGCTGTTGTTGTTGTTCTTGGCTTGAATTGCTTGTTGATTGTTGCGATTGTGTCTCGACTTGCCGTTAGCATTTGAAGTTGCTACCTTGGCCAAAATTTAAATCACAAGGCGCAAATGTCTGAACAGAGTTGACAGCCCAACAAAAAAAATCATATAAATTAGATTGAATAAAACATATCACAAGTATACATATTAATAAGATTTCAAAGATATATTCAATCAAATAAAATATTCTTTAATTTTGTTTAGTTTTTTCGCACACTTGGCAACCCTAACAGCTAACGCAACTCAATATAGCTACCTTGATGATGAAATGCCAAATGCGCGTCCCATCAATTGGATCGATGCTAATCGAAATCCCCCCAAATCCAAAACAGCTACCGTATTCCGCCAGAAGAATGGCCAGAAGAATCGGCTTCCCTTTGATAAGCCAAACAGCCGGCTCTTGCCGATTTAGCTGCGATTCGGCGGCGTTTTGTTCACAATGTGTGCACAATGCCATCAAAATTTAAATAGCCAAAAACAACAAACCTTCAACGTAGTGCCATCATAAAAAGCCGGGCCTAAAAAGAGTCTCTACAGAGCAAAAAGAAACCGCTGCATTCTCCTATGTCTGCTTGGTTTTTTGTTGGCCGTCGATTTGTGGTATGTGGAATGGTCTACTGCGGTAAGTCACTGTAGTTGTTGCAATTAGGTAACTTTCGAAAATATGCGACAAGCAACATAACTGTAAAGTAAGGATCGAAGACAAGCTTCAGTGACCTCAGTCAGAGAGAAAGAGAGAAAGAGGGCAACAGGGCAGCTCACAAGAGAATGTCAAGGTCAAGGTTTGAAGCGGGAGTAGGTCGAAAGGAGTAGGCTGAGCAGGGGTTTAAAAACACTTGAAAAAAATACCACAAAATTGAAGAAATATCAATAATTGACAAACAATTTTTCTATAATTATTTAAAGAATATACCAATATAAAAATAATCTTCAAGTAATTTTGAAGTAATTTTAAAATCATTTTGAAAAGAATTTTAAATAGTATTTATATTGCAATAGTAGTAAAAACATAACGGAAATCTGTTCAAAAACTTTTTCAGAAACTTTTCATTAAAACGTTTAAATTAAAATCACATAATTTTTAAATAATATTTATATTTTCAAATATTTTTTAAATGAATTTTTCATAGAAATTTGCAAAAATAGAACTTTTATTTTGATTGAAAGAAGGTTCTGAAATTAAATTACAATTCTATAAATCCTAGCGTATTTTTCACAGTGTGTCAACTGAAGATTTTACTCAATGGTATTGTATAGCATATAATCTGGTTGAATTTATTGATTTATGTTAGCATAAACCCACAATTATTGGACTCTTGTGAAATCGAGTCGAATGACAAAGATGAAAAACGAGCTCAACGGCGCGATGCGGCTATGGAAATGTGATAAGCTATAATTAAGCGGCTAAAAAGGATGCGACCAACTGGGCTGAAAGAAAGACAGAGCCACAACAACAACAACAACACCGACCAGGAGAACAGGTAAAAGTGGGCGTGTTTGGCATATGCTAAACAACATGCAAGGGGCGTGCCGGTTTGTAAGCAAATTTAATTTATACAATATGCAAAGAATTAATTTGTATTGAAAGCTTTGTTGCATCCTCAGCCTGAGCCTCAGCTTTAGATAAAGCCTTGTAGCAACTGTTGCTGATGTAGCTGCTGCTGCTTCCTTTAGGCAGCCAGCAGGCTGTGGGCGTGGCAGTTGGCAGCGCATGCATCCAAGCTGTGGCATTTCAATTGGTGGCGCCCAAACCAACAGCAAAAAAAGAAGTACATATACTAAGAACCACAACTGGTTTCTGCATTTCAATTGGTATTTAAACCTTGCTAGAGCTATAGAGCTCTGCGACCACATATCATATCATATGCACGATCCTTGTGCCCCGAAACGGAAATATTAATAATAATTTTCATGTCGCTGCGCCAAAAACCACAGCACAAATTATTGTACAAACATGCAATATGTCAATATGATATATACATTTTGCAGTACACAAAACGAAGGCTAATAAATGGAATAATTGTAATCGATCAGGTGTGGGTACTCATTCCCATGTTAGTTCTGTTTGACCAACAGAACAACCACAATTCGACTAATAATTCATAAACATATTTCAACTTGAAACAAAATTAATTTGGCCCGCCGTCAAGTGGCAAGCATTGTGTCTATACAACCCCTACTCCTCCAGGGGTAGACAACAGCCCCCTCACCTGCTGTTCATTATATGACGTGTTGACATTCGAAATGACAACACGAACAACATTGACGGCATTACTTGCCCTGTCAATCATATTGTGTCTGTCCGCTCGACTTTTATATTTTTTTTCGGGTGTTTTGGTAACAAGTATTATTGGTCATGCCAATTATTCATATTGTTCCAATGAATTGTAACAGCAGCAATAACCCAAATGACAGCTGCAGCTTTTAATGGGAAATTTTCTAGAACCGATTTACTATAAAGCATACTATAAGCATAAGGGCATCTACAGGGTCGCTACCCTTTAAAATGGTAGTAAGTTTGTTTAACATAAAGGACAGAGAAAATAAAAGATATAGTAGACTAAGTAAATTCATATACTGTTCGCGTATTTGTTTAAATTAACGTGTAGATCTCGACTACTACAAGAGCTACAACTAACAAATTTGGTATGTACTTAGTATAGGTATAGAACTGAATGTAGGGCAGCATACAGCCAGTCAAATGTGTTCTATTATTCCAGCGAGTTATCCTTATATAAATAACAAACCGTCACGCGATATGTTTTATTGAATTTGTTAACAAGAATGCGCTAAAGCAGCAGAAGGGAAAGAGAATTCTTAAAAACTATACGTGTGAAATGCATAGACCTTTAACTATAATTAATTATAAATAAATAACACGGGATATAAACAATATAAGCAATATATCACAGTATAGCTGCATCACAGTCTGTTTCAGATAGTCTAAATTTTTTAGTATTTTTACACATTCCCTCTAGATGCAAACTCTAGGTGAGACTCAATGCATTGTGTAAATAATCGCGCATTACTTTCAAGCATAGTTATGAATGAATCAAAATCTAGCTTTGGTCAGTTGCTAATGAAAAAAAAAAAAATATTTTTTCACATTTGTATATCAGCAAAATAATGAGTCACTTTAGATAAGTTTAGGCATGCAGCTCAAGCAAGTATTTGCTATGAATATTCGCTGGCACCCAATGGGGTCTATAGGCAGCATTTTTCAACATTCGGGCAATATCATGTGCAACATTTTGACAATTGTTGCCAACTAATTTGTAGTGGAATTGTGGTTGGCAACGGTCTATGAGCACAGTGAGTGCAACCAATTGTGTTCGAGTAACATAGACATATTCACTGTGAGTTACTATGGATTTATTTGGATTTAATAATGCGGCTGTTCTGAAGTCGTTTTTGTTTTTCCCTATAGCTTTGTAGCTCTTTCGACGTAATCGCACCAACCAACTACCAGGCGTTCGGGCTGCATATTTTACGACAGATCGAGTATGATTGCGCCCGACTAGGCCGCCATCGGTGCCTATAGCATTGCCTTCGCCAACCCCATAGAACCAATAAGTTCGCCGTCCCGTTTCATTCATAATTTCGATACAAATATACAGATGTAGCGGCACCACATTCATGAAACATAACAACCGAAGCAACAATGCCTCCATCCGTGTGATTTTGCCATCAACAGACTTTTGCATGAGCTGGTAAAAGAAGCGAGTCAAGCAATCGCCACTTGACAACTGACGCCAATGATATGAGATTGTCGCATTCGCATTCATTTCTATATAACGTATAGGTTTAACAAATTCTTTTCAAGTTGATTCGTTAGTATTCAATTTTATTTTTCTCTTACTATATACACTAGCAAATTAACTAAAGCTGTAGAACAACTCAAGTTTCAGATTTTTAATTTTATGCCCCTCTTATTAGAATAATATTTTTTTGTTCACTTGCTGTTTTATTCAGCATTGACCAATTGTACTTATATATACCGCTGGTTTAGCAAATTCTGTTCAGTTTAAGTAAATTATTGTTATTTTTTCCTTACTATATTCTCTGAGAAATTAACTATAGCTACAGCAGAACTCAAGTTTTAGTTTTTTAATTTTATGTTCCTCTTATTATTGGAGACCCGCAGACTCGAATGCAAGTCTGTATCGAACATTTTTTGCGCAATGTTCTTTCTACATTAACATACAGAATTAGTCGTCATTAAGAAATAATTTTTTCTGCATCATTTTTATTCGATTGTTTAGGTTTTTAAAACGACGTTTTTGTCGAACACTTCCAACGACAAGGCACCGAGTGTCAAGTTGTCAGCGTTTGACTGCAGGCAGAAAGCATGAACCCCCTTGGTTCAAAATTATGAATAAAAATTCTTTTTATAAAATGTCGAGGATTGCGAACAATTTTGACGGTAGCTCTTATTATAATATGAGTCCCGTAGACTCGAATGAGAATTTGTGCCAAACATTTTTCGCGCAATATTATTTCTACATTAATATATAGTAGTGTGTTGAAAGCATGAGCAACACCCCATGGCTAAAAATTATGAATAAAATTTTGTTCTCAAATTTCGAGGTTGCGACTTGCAAAATGTCGCCAATTTTGATGCAAGCTTTGCTTGAGGTGCGGCATCTTAACGCGATCGACCGCGAAACCCTCTGCGTCCAATATGGCAATTGATTCACTTAAGCTACAATGAGTCATTTGCATGTTCTACAAATAACTCACTTTGGGGACTGGGGGTATTCATTCATGATGATTCATTTCATGATTAAATGCAAGTTTAGCGCGCGGCCGAGCTTCTCAGGCTATAGCTTAGGGGACGAGAGCGTGATTTCGCAAGCAAGCGAACATCGGTTCGAATAAGTCGAAATAATTTCTGTTTTTATTTATTTATTTTTATTAAATTTTTAGTTTATTTATTATATTTTTTTAAATTTACCTAATTTTTTTTATATATATTTTTAACTTGTAAGTACAAAATGTAAGTAAATATTTTAAGTTGAATTAAAACTTTAAATTTAATTTAAATATTTCATCCAATTTGTCTCACATATTTTAGTTTATATATTCTATACATTTTATTTGGAGTATTTTATTCAATAAACTGATATATCAAAAGAGATTTTGATGTCCCACAGTTTACCGTCGGCATTATTGATATATGGCTTTGGCTTATGTAGTATTTAGAAACCGGTAGCAACCCGTGCCCACATATGACTTATTCACCTAAGGTGCCACTAATGAGTGCTCATATTCAAATGGGTTTCAGGTGAGAGCTGTCATTAAATTAATTAAGCAAATTACAGCGTATTCAAATTAACCCAAGCCAACTAATGCCCCGTCTTGTTGGTTACAGTCTGATGCGCCCCGACGCCTTGGGGAAATTTAACTGAAGCGCAAAGAAACGTCGGATATCAGAGACTGTAGAATGGAAAGTAGATAGCAATGACTGGGCATAAAATGAAATTTTGAACCCTAGTAATTAATCAATATTTTCTGTTATTCTAGTAGCATTTACATGGCATTCAAACTGCAATTGAGCATTAAATGGCATATAAATCGATAAATACAATACATGATTTGCATTTTCTTCAAACAGAAGTAGCGCAAGGTCTCCAAGGAGTCCAGAATAAAAAGGAAAATTTTGAAGAAATGTAGGTCTATGTATGGTATTTGTTTTTCTTATACATATCATAAGCAAATCATAAAGTATTAGCATATTTGAATGACTATCTTGACTTTCCCATGACAATTAATCAAAATTTTGCTCGCCACTCATAAAAATTGACCATTAAATTGCAGATAATGTCAGTCTCCACGACCCCAGCTAGTCACATGATTTGCATTTTCGATAGACCGTATAACTATGCCGTATTCCCAGGAGCGTTTTAAGCATTCGATGGACAAATTGTCAAAGGACACAGCCAAACAGTGAGAGATATAGCAAATCGTATAGTTGAATTCGTATTCGAGGCAGCAAAAAATGGCAAATCATGGCCAACTGCATGCAAAACGTGCATAAATGGCATAAAAAATAGTCGAGGCATTGAGCGAGCGATAAAAAAGTAACCGCCCGCTGTCCAATGATGTCGCCTGGGCACGCACACACACACACACAAGCTCACAGGACGAGGCTAACGAGCCGTACGAACTGTTGCCACCCCCAGGGAAATGGCATGGGCAGGAAGCGGGAAGGGGGAGAAGCGGACAGTAGTGACTAGATCAGCGAACGCCCTATCAAAACGTGATGACGAAAGGGGTGGCACTGTGTGGAGTGAGGAAATACGTAGTGGAGAAATCCATGACAATCATTGAATCCTTATTACAGTCATTATCGAGGGCTGGCCACGCAAGTCCTGTGGCTTTTTTCCAGCGTTGAATTTCATTCTTTATCTTTTTATCGGGAGGATACGGACAGGGGGTAGTCGGTGATGGCCTGGTTGGGGCGTATAATTTCCAACTAATTTCAGTTTTAGTTGCGCAAACGAGCGCGACGCGTGTCCTGCGGCAATTTTCAGCCTGCTTTTTTCTGCTGCGGTTAACCAGTCGCACTGTCTGTTTGTCTGTCTGTCTGTCATGAGAATTTTGTGTCCTTTCTTCATCGTTTAGCGTATTAATTGTCACACAAACACACACACACGAGCGTATCACATGGCGTGCCCAGGACCCAGCCAATGGGAAATAGCTCAGAGCTCGTTTAGTGTCTCTGTCTCTACCTTTGATTGCAACGTTTATCGCCTTTCAATTTATTTGTATTCCCATTGTCCTGACTCCCTCACAATTCACTATTTGCTGCGTATTGAATTTCAATTTCAAATTGCTTTCGCCCATACCATATATATACCATAGAGTAGAGCGAGCCTAAGCTGTCATCCATTCCAATTCCAACTCCAATTCCATTTGCTTTTTAGTTAATTTGCTAAGTAAATAGCCTGCATAACGACTAAACAGCAGAACAGGCTATACGGCTCTGTCATATTAAAACAAGGTGTGTTTCGATTGAAACAATGTTCCATTTGACCATTGACCCACTAAGTGTGTGACCCCAGGGCGGGCCTAATAGCTTTGCTCAGAGAATTTTCTGGGGAAAGTCGATTAAAACTAGTATAATCGAAACTTTTCTAAATTACTCAAAAAGAAATCCTTAAACGAATATCCATATATTACAAAAATTATCTCAAAATTTTCATATAGTAATCCTATTCTCATTCTTTACACACCAAACAATTATCCATAATTGGGATACAATTAAATTGCCTTCATTCACAATAGTATCGTATTGAAGTCGAAATGAAAATTAATACACAAATTACAAATCAAACCGTTAAATATCTTATCAAAATGCAAAACGAAACAAATTCGATAACAACAAGCGCGCAAGCAATCGATACACTTCGCCAAAGAAGTTAAAACAATTTGTTTTCCATTTTTTCTGGGGCTTGTCATCAGTCATAGTGAATATGTCTAGACGAACACTTCAAAATGCCTTATCTATTATACAAATTTACCATAATTTCTTTTACCGAAGACAGATATAAAGTGACCGATTGTAGCGCTATGACGATGACTTTTCAGGCGCTGATATCATGCATAGAAAATATCAAGAAAATATATCGAATAGAACATGACTTCATTATAAAAAGGAACATATGAAATGGTGTGTGTGTCTGTGTGTGGAGAAGGGGAGTGCTGTAGCCCTAAATAAATACAAGAAATTGAGTGAACTGATAGATAGATAGATTGCTCGGTTCCACATATAATAATAATCAAAATGCGTAATTCAATTCAAATGAAGGGAAACAAGCAATTAATAAATTTCCGCTTTTACAACCACAAAAATAAAAAAAAAATAAAAAAAAAATTGAAAAAGAGTAAACGTAAGGTAAGGTAGGGTAGAAAAAAAAATACAGCACCGTCCACTTGTAATTGCTTATCATCGATAAGCAAATTTATTTAGTTATTTATTTATTTATGGTGTTTACCCTGGCACCTTCTCACAGGTCGCTGGGTACACGCGCTTATCTCCGTCTCACTCACTGATATAAATAACAAATATTGAAATCAAATTCCTGGAAATGCTACGTACAATTTGAAAAAAATTATTATGAATGCAATGTAACTACAACTCAATCGTAGTGCATTCAGGCCAATTTGAAAGCCCCAAAACCCTTTGATGTCACCTGATGTCATATTAATAAGGCCTTACCACTTAACGGAAATAACTTTGTCAGCGTTTCAAAGTTCAACGGTTGTCCAACTATTGGGCTTTACGGCCATTTTGTATTACCAATTCTCTGAGATTTTTGCATTCTACATTGTCTGCTCTTTCTTTCTCTCGTTTTTGCAGTGATGCACCACATGGGGCCTTTAGCTCTTGTCAGGCCAATCAATCAAGTTTTTTGTTTTTTCTTTTTTTTGCATGCGCCGACAAGATGGAGGCCTCGCGCGACACATAAATATGCAAGGGCCTTGGTAAACATATAAAAAACTACTATACGTTATGTATACATATGTAGAAACTCTACTCTCACATGCGCACGAATTTACATTGCAAGGTGCAAAGGCGAGAGAAGTTAAATTATTGAACAGAACGAAGAATTTCTACTCTTCTCTTTATTTGGAGACAAACAAAAATTTATATTTTCTTACAAATTTTATAAAATATAATATTTAAACAAAAAATTGATTTAATTTCGATAAACTATATATTATTTTTACTCTATCTAAAGGATTAAAATACATATCTTTTTTTTTGTAAAATATCAGCTTCGAATACGAGCCGACAAGGCTTTCAGCTTACAAATTTTTGTAAGTTGAAAAACCTGTCAGCTCACGGGCAAGGTTCATACCGAAGTCTCAATGGGCTGATATAATTTAGAAACCAGATCTACAGTAAAACTGATTAAAATTATCGTGTTGCAACTTAGCACACTGTGCTAAGCACCCGACGTGAGTGATTCAAATTCTATAGTAAAGTTAAACAACTTTCTGTTAAGTAAGACACAAAATGGGGCATGCAACAGCGTTGACAAACTGTACGCCACACGGGGCTCACAATGGCACACAGCACTGTGTCCTTTGGGCCCCGATTGGTTCGATTAATTCTATAGCATATCTGTATCTGCATTCTGTTGACTGTAGTCTGTGGTCTGTAGTCTGGCACTTTTTGCTGTGATTCTTCAGTTGAGTTGAGTTGCCACTGTTCTGCCGTTCTACTACTTCTTCTCTCTTCTCTTTCGAAGTCGTCTCTTTTCTTAATTTATGCGTTTAAACGTTCGATATGCAATTTTGTTCAGTTTTTGTGCTCTTCTAATGACAACAAGCAAGAACTTGGTTTCAGCAATTCCCCTGGAGAAGATGTAGCAGAAGAACAGGTCTTATCGGTGCGCTGCTGTTTTTGCAACGTTTATCGTGTTATGTTTATGATGTTTAATGTAAGCAAACATAATTACATAAATAACATTTTAAATGCTAAATTATCCCATGATAAGCACCAGTATTCGATGAGCTATGCTGCCCAGCGACATTCAATAACATAAATTAATGATGTCTGCGGCAAGAACTCCTTACCGAGGTCTCCTAAGGCATCAATAATTGTTGGACCAACTGTATAAGGCATAGAGAGTAAGGTAACATATGGACATAAGGCGCCAGTGGTTTATAGAAATCTGATATAAAATATGGTATATTTTTTTTCTACATATTTTAAAAATATTTTTAAAAATCGTTACAACTAAATTAAATGAAGTTATTTCAAACAGTAGAGACGGTGGCCTATAGTAAAGATATGTATTGAATAGTAAATTCATAGTTCAGGATTCTAGTATTTTTTAAGTTTAAAATTTGACCTTTCTACTTTTTTTGATCGTGTTTTATACAATATTTAAATGACCCTCATAACCATTATGCGCTCAATTGGCAGCCAATGTAGGAAAAAGTAACAAATTAAATGGTATTGCCATCTGATCTGAATTCCATACGAAAAGCCAATTAATTAATTAAGTAGCCTCACGCCCACACAATGCCGAGGGGGTGAAAGAGTGGCATAAAGTGAGGGAGAGGGTGAGATCGATTCGTTTTTTACATAAACAGCAAATGCAATGAGAATTTATGGCTATACTTCGACTTAAGGCGGATTTGTCAAAGCAAATCAATAGACTAGGGAAAGGAAGAAGTAGATATAGGGAAGATATCGACGGATAAGGGGTACACCCGCTGCTCCCCTTGAATAGTTCCCACAGCACAGTTGTTGTTCTTTCACATTTTGTTATGTGGTTAATTGTTGATGACGCCCAGATGTGCGCAAAAGGTTCGACGACAAACGGCGACAAACGGGCGACACTTGGTGGCTCTACAGAGCAGTGGCATCGGCAGGGGGATCCAGACAGAGCGGGCGTGGGTGCAGGGGTTAGAGTTGACTGTGCGTAACTGACTCGAAATCGATATGGGATGCGCTTGGGTCTTATTTAGTAGTTGCTTTGCTGTGCGCTTTTACTAATTATTCAATTGAAGAACGTTTAATTTATTTCAATATAATCGAATTGAAACATCGCAGCAACTCGAATGACAACAAACACAACAAGAACAACAACTGGCAAACTGAGGCGCTCCCACGAAAGTTAAACAAATTCATTTAATGTATAATTGTTGGGGGCTACCAAAGCACACTTCGAAGGGGTACTTATGCTGCCCCAGACAGTGGCGTCTAGAAGGGGCTAAGATGAATTAGTAAATGTCGAATTATTGTATTTTTTTGAATATTTAAATTTAATAGTAATATTGCATAATTTTTTTAGACTCTTCAACGTTTTGCTTTAGCCCCTTTGGCATGATATTTGACGGCGCCTCTGCTTGGCGCTTGGCCGTAATTTATTGTATCTGCCGCCTACTTGAAAGACGGCGAAAATTTAAATTTGATTAAAGTAATCCAACGCGAATGGCAACTCAATTGCAAAATGAAATTGATGTCATTAAAAAATTATAAAAATAAAAATTCAATGCAACCAACCAATGATTCTTTGTTTATAAAGCAGTTAGCAGGGGTTCTGGATCTCGCAACTAAGGATTAATTCTTTAACTACTGCTAACTTTAACTAACTGCGGTAAAATAAGTATTTTAAGATTAAGTATCTTATAGATATCTAGCAGTATTTAGCACCTCATGTTACCGCAGAAATAATTATGGAATTGTGTTTTAACGATTTGACAAACTGTTTATGATAATCTTAATGAGGCAAGGCGCATAAACTAATTATAGAGTGCACACCCAATCGTAAATGTTTATGAATTTTTGCGTATTTGTTGCGCTTAAACATATATATCGGTAGAGAGTAACTATCTATAAGGTAAGTATAGAAATAGGCATTATATATGTGCATACACCGCGTGTATTACTAATGTATTTACGATCAAGACAAATGTGTCACCAATGACAACAACAAGCAACAAACAACAACAACAAAGAGTAAGCAACAACAACAACAACAACAATTAAAACTGGTCTATAAGTGGCAATGAGGCAAAAGCGTAACACGGCCACACAACATGACACAAAAATTAATAACAGCAAACGACTCGGCGTATCTGTATCTATCAGATACAAATGTATCTTTCTGTGTGTGTATGTGCGTGTCATTAAATTTACAATAATGCGTACTATAACTAAACACGCGTATTAAAAATCCTCTAAATGCCCCATCAGATATTGCCTCGAGCTAAATGAGAATGAGAATGAAAACGAAAATGAAAAAGATGTCAACTTATGGCTACAATAAAGGGGGGGTCGCTGGGGTGCAGTCTGATAAGTCGTCGTTTGTACATATAATTATTTGCTTTTAATTAAATTACGTCGAATACACAAACACACACACACACAAACATACACAGGCTGTTTGTATCGTTTAAGTGGATTTATGTATGTGGAAATTAGAATTGTTAAAATACACAGAGATTGCTATACAAAAACAAATAGATACCTACTCTAACCATCCTATAAATTGCTACATAAATTCATTATTAACAATTTCTTTTTGTTAAGCCTTATCACAATTTCAATTTTTTGTTTTTGTTTTTCGAATTTAATAATACTTGTGTTTTTAGCATGATAAATGTCTATGGTATGCGTTCTTCAATATTTCGTCAGCGTTTTTGGAGGTGTTATAGCCAGATAAGCACCGATGAAGTTGGTTCAGGCTAAAGTGGTAAGAGGCATAGAGGAAAAACTGTGTAACAATATCGTTGTCTGATACGTGATCAGCGCATATTTATCGCGACATCTGCGCATTGGCCCCATTAACAGTGCCTAGACAGAGACTCCAGTCGACAGTGTTGCTCTCTATAATGAGGCCACAGATGCAGAACACAGATAGAAGATCTAGCTCCAAAGGCTGCACAGTCTGCGCACAATCTGAGCTGCACTTGAGCAGGAGTAGCAGTTACTACTACTACTACTACTCCTTCTAGTACAACTACTAGTTCTTACTATCTAGATTGTCAGCTTCGATATGGTAAGCACTCAAATCTGCACAGAGCTCTCACTGTCTCAGTCTATGCAGAGCAGCAGCTGCTTCCGACTGCTACAACTCCCACTCCTAGAACTAACAGCGACTTCTCTTACCCCTACTCCCACTCATAATACTTTTCCTTAGATAGTACTCTACTCACTCTACTTCTTGCACTCCTGTCTCCCTCCCTTCCCTTCCCTTCTCTTCCTCACACTCTTTCTTCAGATTGCGATCGCTATCGAAATGGCATCGAAACGCGTGCACGACCTGTCAAATCGTAGCTGAAGTCTTTTTACTCTCTCGTGCACTCATTATGATTATGACTAGACTACGTTTAACTAGCACTACTACTACTACTAATACTATACTATAGCAGCTTCTGCTAGATTGCAGTTCTATAGAATGTATACCAGAACTCCATGTGGGTGTAAAAAGTGTTTCAAGGAATGCGGTAGCTCTGTGTTAACTTTTTTTACAGAACTTTAGTGGTCTAATGCAAAATAGGTACAGAAAGACGCCCAACAAATTTATAAACTCACAAGAGTTTAAGGTTAAACTCAAGACAGAGAGAACCCCGAGACAGGAAGAGTCTCTTAATAGAAAGCCTTGTGAAAGAATGACGCTATGGATAGAGAAAGCCCTTATAAAATGCAATTCAATATATTATAAATAAATTATATGATGAATATAATTTATTTTATATATTATAATTAAAGAATGTGTTTTACTCTCCATTTTCATATACATGTATATTTCGACTAATGAATTTTAATTTCTGTCCAAACTTGCTAACATTTTCTAGCACATTTTCCATAAATTTCCATCTCTCATTTTCAATTGCTCACAAATGGCATGCTTTAGCAACATAATGCCACAATTTCGCACATATAGAGATAATATTCATAAATTTTACAATGTCCGACGACAGCAGCTATATATCTATGCATTTAACTAACCTGAAGTTGAAACCAGAAATTCAAGCGTCTCTCTAATTGGCGCTCTGCTCTATGCGCCAATTAATGCAAGCCGAACATTACAGATTTTTTCTCTAGAGGTAAAAGTGAGAGAGAGAGAAAGAATCAGAGATATAGAGTCAGTTGCGGTAACGGGTTGGGGAGAAATGTAGGCAACTGTGACTGTGGCATAAAAATGCTTTACAAGTACACAAAAGTGTCATTCCATCACTCACTTAAAGTATTCATCCATTAATTGCCCGAAAGCCATTGCAGCACATTGCCGAAGCAGATGATGATGCAGCAGTAGAATGAGTACGAAAAGTGGGCCAGAAGAGGGCGACAAGAGAACGGACAAAGGCAAGTGGTACAAGGCACAGGACAGGTCGGAGCAACTGACGCCAGGCAAAAGACGCCAACAACAGTAACAGCAACAACAACAACAACAATAACAACTCTGAGAATGACGATGACGACGTCGGCAGGCGACTTTCAAGTTCAGGCGGCAGCCATAATGCAAAGAGCTGAAGCTATCACAGTCTACTCCCTTCACCCTTAAACAGAACCCTCTGCCTCAGTCAGTGCTGGACTCAGCTGCCTTTGCAGTCGCAGCTACAGGAGACTGCAGCAGGGCAATTACCATGAGTCGCAGTGGTGGAGCGGAGTTCTTTGTGGCAGATTTAAATCAGCACAAAATGCGATGCTGCTGCTGCTGCTGCTGACTGAAGATTGGCTGAAAGTCTTGACAAGCGCACGTTGACAGTGCGTTTGACAGCAGACAGACAAGACAGGCAGACAGTGGGACAGACAGCGGGTTCTGGCCAGTGGCGACTTTGCTACAACTCGGTGTCTGGCTCTGTCCTTGCCTTGGTGATATTCAAAGTAATTGCTTGAAAAATGCAATAAAAATGTACGACAAAAAATAAAGAGCAAGAGAGCCACAAAAAAAGGAGCACAACAAAAATATATATACATTTATACATATATATATATATAAATGTATATATATATATATATATTGTAGTTGACAACTGATGGCTAAAATGGTGGAAACGCCTGAGTATGTGCAAAAAGGCACATTGTTATGGCAGCATAAACTATGCTCCTAAGGAGCAGAACTCTGAGTATTCGAGCTCTCAGATCTCGGCACTGAGTTGTCTGTTATGCGGCAAATGGAGCGCAGTGATTGGATGCATATCAAAGTAGACAGCGAGGCAAACAAACAATGAAAAGCCACAACAACAGCAACATTCATACATAACATTTAACTCGCTGTTTGAGTTTGAGCAACGCCTTTGCGTGAGTGGGGAGGTATGCTGTTCATATGAGAAGGTCGCTTGGAGGATGTCATTCGTTGTGGAGTACGATTTGGCGGTGCCTCCTGGGTTTTTTCATGCCGCCAATCAAGAGGCGGCACTGTGAACTGAAGAAGATAGGCATAAAGCAACATTTAAATTGTTATTCAACAATAACTTAACAATATCCATAGAATTAAAATCATAACGGTTTCTCCTATTTTAGCTAACCGACTGTCGCAACTGATATGAACAAGGTCAATTCAATTCAACTAATTATCTACGGCTGCCAGTATAAAGCAGATTGAATTTCATTCATTCAGAATCGATTATGTCAGGCATTAAGTGTATAGGGTCAAAAACATTTCAGTGTTTTAGCACACACCTTGTACCGTTTGTTAACCTTTACGTATCTTGACCCAATGAGCAGCGCACTAAGTGACGTTTAACTGTAACTCAAGACGCATTCAAGCTGCAGCTGAGCATCAAAGCAGACAGTTTACATAACACTTAAGGTACCCCAAGGAAAGTGTAAAGAAAATGCCAAATCGCAGTCAATGAACCATACGCAGTCACACAAATACAAATGCAGAAATACATTTACAGATGCATTTAGATACATGTTGGTTCATATAAATACAGAAAGTACATATATGTATGCATACAGATACATATAGATTTTTATAGATACATATAGATACATATAGATACATATAGATACATATAGATACATATACATACATATAGATACATATAGATACATATAGATACATATAGATACATATAGATACATATAGATACATATAGATACATA
>JBANCZ010000180.1:0-50152 GCA_037040025.1 Sphaerogastrella javana | reverse complement strand
ACGCGGCAGCATCCTTAGCTTAAGCCTCAGTTTGTGTGCTTGGGTGGGTGTGTGTGTGTGTGTGTGTGTGTGTGTGTGTGTGTGTGTGTGTGTGTGTTTGTGTGTGTGTGTGTGTGGTGTGCGAGTGACTGGCTACGTGTCGTTTAGCATAAAGGCAAAATGTGATAGGCAAAGTGTGGATAGAAAGTGTGCGGAGAGTGTGAGAGAGCGAGTGGCTAGGGATAGGTGTTGGGGTTGGATGTTGGGTGTACTGTGCCCGCCCTTAAGGGCTGCATTTATGACACTCCATTTGTCAAGCGAATGAAATGATGACTACGACGACGACGACGAATGGAAATGAAAGTGTGCAGAAATTGAAGCTTCGCTGTACGAATTTGGTTTTGAATTTTTGTTTTTGGTATTTTTTTGTCGGGGTTTTTGGGATTTAGATTTGCTATTGGTATTGGCATTGCTACTCATATTGGGTCTGTGTGCTTGGGTTACACGCGTACGCTCTCTGAATCTCCCTCTCTGTCTTTCCCTCTCACTAAACGACAAACAGACAAACTGTTTGACTGAGTGCGCAATTCAATTGCGTTGATTCTTTTTGTTGGTGTGTATCTTCTTCCGCTTTTGAGCTCTTCTTTTTTTGTTTTAGTCCAACCCGAAAAAAAAAAAAATAACAGCTGACAGAGATTGACAAACCTTACCCGGAAAAGTGTTTTGTTCGTAAAATTTTGTTGTGTGTTTGGCAATGCTGACATTGACGTTTATTAAGCGTTTTTGACACTTTTGCCGCAGCGCGTTATCTGCCCTTGTGCCCTGTCGCCTATTCGCTATCCCCTGTCCCCTTCCCCATACCCCTGCCACTGGCACATTCTACACTTTTCAACTTATATCTGCATCTGCTACACCCTCAAAATCACTCCAGCACACTCCACTCAACCACTCAATGTCAAATGCAGCACTGGTGCAGACGACGCAACACCCAAAAGCAGCAACAACAGATACAACAACAACAACAACAACAACCACAACAACAACACCAACAACAACAACAACAACAACAATTTTAGCTTCAACGTCAACTTCTACGTCTGTATTTTAAAAAGTGTTTGGCATTAATGTTTGTGCAAAATAATTTTAATGAGCTGTTTGTGGTTCTGCTGGCATCGTTGGTTTCCTCGAATGCCACAATGATTTCCTAAAATGCTACTAGGGTCTCGCTGGGATATATATCTACCCTACATACCCTATAACATCATTCCACTTTTAGTTCAGTTTTGGTCAGGAGTAGCGACTTTTTTGACTTTTGTGCTACAATTTGATAAAATGTCAACCCCAAGCGACATCATTACATCAGTACGGGTTGAGTTCAATCCGGAACAAAAGATTGAGGGACTTAGAGGGAGAGGGCAATAAGATACAAGTAGTGGGAGAGAGCTAGAAAGCAAGGGATGTCCAATTGGTCTAGAGTAAAAATGCAGAATAAGCATATATGTATATATTGTCCGTAATTGATGCTGGTGCAGGCGACAAGGGGCTTTAAATTAACTTATAATAAACATTGTTCTAATAAATATAAAATATAAAAATATTTATAATATTATTCATAAAAATATTTCAATATAAATTATACCATATAAATGTTACAAACTTTAACAAAGTAATCAAAACAATTTAATTAATTAATTTTTGAATTCATTAAAATTTTATTGTTATTAAAATTAAACAATTTGAATATTTGAACATTTCTCAATATTAAATATACATTGAAACTATCTCAAGTGTTTAATTTAATTTAATTTTAATATGAAATAAATCTGTAATAATTTTTTTGTTATAATTTAAGGTAAACACTTTAAATATTTATCAATAAACAACTATACATAAATATTACCACATGTTATAAAATTAATTTAAATAATGCTTACATTTTCATATAGATCGTTTATTGTTTAAGATAAACTCCTTGAATATTTGCTCTTTTAAAACAAAACTAAACCAATATACTCAATGTCATTACGAAATCAAGAATTACATTCAAATGTATATTGACATTTATGTCGCCTGTTGCACGCGGACCAAATCCAAATTACGCACAAGCTCACGTCCATTTTATTTTTATAGCATACTTTTGTGAGCTCAAATACATGCACATACACATGCACATAAAAAAGAAAGTAAAAACGAAAAAGAAACGAAACGAAATGCTCATTTCCCAAAGCAAAGACACAAATCCTTTGCCTAATTACTTGTCTGGCTTTTGGCCATTTGCACAGCAACAACAACAGCAACAAAACAAACAACAACAACATAAAACTCGTTTCATTTTTTGGCAATTTCCGCACATCACCGCCCATTCCCCCGTCCCTCCCCTCCATCCAATCCGTTTCCTTCCCTTTCTATTATTAAGGCTATAAATCCATGATCGCTTTGATATGAGTTGGCCCTTCTTTTGCTGATGTTGTTGTTGTTGTATGTTTTTTTATTTCATTTTTATAAATGCCCAAACGTGCGCGTCTCTTTTGCTCCAATTTCAAGGCAAATTTACGCACCAAAAGAAAAAAAAAAGAGAGAGAGAAAGCACAAAACTCACAGCGAATGAGCACCAAAATAAAAAAGCCAAAAAAAATAAAAAATACTTTACGTAGGCAGATAAAAAATGTAAATATCATTGTTTGCGTCATAGTCCAGAATGAAATGAACTTCTCTGCCAGCAGAGGGTTGTTCCAGCACTAGAGCAGAGAGTTTCTGCCACATAGGTATGGCGTTAGATTGAGCGGTCGACGGGGAGATGAGGAGTTACATCTGGATTTGGGGCCTGTTGTTGAAGATGTTTTTGAACTTTGGGCGCAAAAAAGGTTAACAACGACATTTGCCATTGTTTTCGCCTTGGCATACACAACCCTCCGGCGATTTTTTCCCACTTACTCTCTCTCTCTCTGTCTCTCTCTCTCTCTGTCTCTCTTTTGCTGTGATTTTTGTGCAAGTTTGGGGGTAGTGCTCCCCTTTAAAAAATATGCCCAAGGGAACGAACACCTTATCGCAACTTATTGCATCCGCCGGCAACAATTTGGAAGACGGCCTTGTTGTTGCTGCTTCCTATCTACAACTGTCTGTCTGTCTGTCTGTCTCTCTGTCCTTCTCTGTCTTTCTGTATATGTGTGTAGCGCTTCCCCTTTTTTGGACACATATACAATTTCACTTTGTGTTGTTGTTGTTGTTGTTGTTGTTGTCTCTTTGCCCTTTGGCGTCTGGCGAAAAACGTTTTAATTACATTTGTATGTTAAAACTTCAATTGACGTGCAGCTTCGCAACGCCCCCCCCCCCCTGCCACGCCCTTTGGCTCAACGCGTTGCCCCAAACGCTTTTTAACTTTAACATGGTTGTGTGTGTGTGTGTGTGTGTGTGTGTGTGCGTGAGTGAGTGTTCGTTTTAGGATATAACTAGATCGTTATGTAAGACGTTTTTGATGTAGGTAAAAGGCAATTTGATATTCCTTGGTTTGTTTTTATGGCGGACGGAGTTTGGGGGGTTTTGGGCTTGTTTAGCTCTTTCTCCAATTTAATTTTACTAAACTGTCAAATCAAAAGCTTGAACTCAAGTGCAAGCCAAATTAACCAAGAGCGCTTAAAGTCAGCTATAGCTTTAGCTCTTGGTCTAGCTGGCCTTAACGATGTTAGCCCGAATTGCTTGCTGTCATCTAAAGCGGCTAACACTTGTGTGTGTCAATTTTATTTGATGAAAATACAAACACAAACAAAGAAACAGATAAAGAGAGAAGGCAACAGAGAGATGGAGATAGAAACAAAGATAGAGAGAGAGAGAGAGAGAGAAGCATGAGTGGCTTGTTGCTATTTGTTGAGCGCCTGATTACTGTCAGGACAGCTCTGGCTGGCAGTCGCCCTTTTAGAGCCAAGTGTTATCGGTAAACAAATAAAAAGAAAAGCAGCAAGTAGCAGGAGCTGCTGCCCACACACACACACACAGGCACACACACACACACACACACAGGCACACACAGCATACATCTATACTCACACATGCCACATGCCACATTTGTTAGCTTTGTGTTTGCTTTAAGGATAATTTTACAGCCACACTTATGTGTGTGTGTGTGTGTGTATGTGTGGGTTTTGAGTATGGGTGTGTGTGTTTTAAGTACGTTTAAGTGTATGTGCGTGTGTGTGTATATTCTTCCATTCCATTTCAGTCTCTTCTATTGTTCGCATCAATTCCCCAATCTTAATTCACTCAAATTCGATTATTGCTCGTGCACTTTGGGCTCTGGGACTCAGCCGCCACTCTCTCTCTCCCTCTTTCTCTCTTCTCCCACAATCTCTCTTTTTTTCTCTCTTTTTCTCCGACTTCCTTTCGTTCTGCCTTGCCGTCTCTCATTGAGGTTAAAATAAACTTTCGAAAAGGCTAAGAAGTCATTTATTTTTACGTTTAAATGGTAAAAGCAACAAATGAAAAAAAGAAAAGCACATGCACACAATACAAACAACGAGCTCATATACATAGTTAACCCACACACATATATACACACACACACACACACAGGAAATGGCAAAGAGCAACAAGAGCCCCAAGAAGAAATGGGCATAATGGCTGCAAAGTTCAGAGCCAATTATAGACGTTTGGGCAATACCCTGTAAATATTGGCAAAAAATGTATTTCAACAGATCCAAAAAAATATATAAAAAATTATTTAATTTATATACATATAAAACTTATTATTTTATTAAATTAAAAGCACTTAAAGTTAAGTTAGATAAAAAAAAAAAACAATTTAATACAGTAGCAGAATGAAGAAATTTCTCTACATATTTCAAGAAAAATTTTACACTAAATCTAAGGAATTATTTTGATGATATGTATAAACTAAATAAGTACTATATACTTTATTATGAAAAATATATATAAAGATAAAAATAGCTGCATTTTTGAAACTTTTGTGGTGACATTTAAAACACAAAACTGAATTAAAGTAAAAGAGCAAAAGTTATTGGACTTAAAGCTTACAGGATATGGCATTATTTTTAAGCCAAAAACCTCATACTATCTGTATATATAATACAGCCCCCAAAGTGTGATGGCAAGCATCTGCATAATTTGCAGCATAACACTCTGGAGAGTTTCTTTTTGGACAACCCCTAACAAAGTTGCACCCCGCTTGTGAGAGCGCAATAGATACACTTTCACGTATCCAAAACAATTGCCTTACCTGCCAAACAACTCATTGTTAGATTAACTCAATTGCCTCAAATTGTAGCGCACATGGCGCACCCTTACAGATCCCCCCCAAAAAAATAAAAATAAATATAACCAACAAGGGATAGACATGGAGGTTGGAAAAATACCTCTAGCACCTTGTTGGGTGGAAAGCAAGCCAACTCAAATGAAATGAAATGAAATGAAATGAAACGCGCCACTCAAGTGTTTCGTGTTTCGTGTTGTGTATCTTTTTAAATTTTTACTTTTGTGCAATCGGGTGTCCAATGCTCTACTACTACAACTACAGCCATAGCTATATAGCCAAAGAACGACCATCCAGTTCGGTTCAGTAGTCCAAAACTGTAAAAGGGAAGGAATTGTAGCCAGCTTTTACGAATGTTATTTCCAGCTGAGTCACGCCACTGAACTCCCAAAGAGAGGGAGAGGAGTGTAAGGAAAACGACAGAGAGAGATAGAGAGAGGGAGAGGGAAAGGGAGAGTGAGTGTGGGCACCCACACAACCCAATTGGTATTGGCAGTACCAGTAGTACACGCGCCTGTAGAGAGCAATAAAATAAAAATTGAAAACACAAAGGATTTATAGCTTCAATAGGTTTTTTCAAGGAGCTTCCCACAAGCTCAGCACAATTGTGCACCTTTTTTACACACACACACACACACACACATACACCACACCCCCTTTAAGCACCCACCTTCATAGGTGTAGTGGGGGCAACTGATTGGGATTTGAGCATTTCGTATTGGGTGTTTCTGTGTGGCATTTCGAAAGAGAGGGAGGCAGCTGGAGGTTACACTGAAAACAATAATATTTTCAGTCCATCGAAGCTGAAAGATATATAAATGTATACACACATACATACATACATATATACATGTAGATACACATACATACATACAGATTGTTTATGTGTGTTGGGTGTGCCACAGATTTTTACTTTACTGATTATTTTTCGCCTTTGCCCTTTTGTATCTCTTTGGTTGTATGTGTATTTGGTGTGTGTTGGTGTGTGTTGATGTGTGTTGGTGTGTGTTGATGTGTGTTGGAGTGTGTTGGTGTTTGTTGTTTTTTTACACTGATTGGTGTATTTTCCGTTTGGTTTTGACGCGCCTAGAGCCATGTGGCTTTGGCTTTTGGTTTTGGCATTGGGCTGATACTTTTTTTTGATTTTTTTTTTTGGATTCTCTTCATTTTTTTTTTGGGTTGTGGCGCCGGCTTTTTACCTTTAGCACATGCAAAACAAAAGGTCTTGCAAATTGAGTTTTGTGGGCGGCACAGTTAAAAGGTCAGAAAGAGAGAGAGAGAGAGAGAGAGGGAGAGGGAGAGAAAGAGCGTGGGGCATCGCGTTAAAAAGGTGTAAATAAATGCGTTGGGAATTCGTCAGGCATTCAAGAAAAAAGCAACAAATTTTCCCTGCTGTTATTGTTATTGTTGTTGCTTTGTTGCCTTTAATGAGACGGAAAGCAAACTTTTCATTTTTATTTTTGTAACTTTGGTAAAGCTGCTTTGACTTTGACTTTGACAGCATTCTCAAATATTTTTCTTCCTTTCCATGCCGCCAAGGAAAACGTTTATTCTACTTCCATTTTTGGATTTTTGTTTTGTTTTGTGTATTGTTATTGTGGGCCGTAGAACAATATAAAGTTGTGGCACAAATAAAAATGAAATTACTTAAAATTTGTCACAATAAGCCATAGCAATGGGCAATGGTACCACAGGCTATAGACTATAGACTCTATAGACTGTATAGGCTCTACTAAGGGCTCTACCATAGACTATAACGAAATGTGTATTCTAGAATGTTTGCCTTTAGCTGTAAGTATTTTTTTTTCGGTATATTTTTTTTGTTATATTTTTTATTAAAATTGTTTCAAATTGCGGTCGTTGGGCTGTTTTGGCTGTAAGGAGGGGGGCCTGGAGATGTTACCTAGGCGCTTCTAATGGCACAACAACGAAGACGAAGACGAAAAAAAAAAGAAGAAAAAAACACTAATGGACCATATTGTGCGGACCGCGTCATTTTTATTGCGAATTTAGGCATCATTAGTTACGGTTTTTTAATAAAAAGTACAAACAAGCACGGGCACAGCACAAGGTTCTTGGTATCTTGGTTGAAAAGTTTGATTTGTGAACATGTAGCGCTATAAGTGCGCCTCTGGGTGCCATTGTCTGCCACTCGTTCGCTCTCATTTTGTGGTCAAGCTTTGTTTGGTCCAGTCTAGCCAACTGAATTCAGAACTCAGAATTCAGAATTCAAACTCAAACTGGGCTGCCTTTAAGTGCCAAGAAAAAGAAAGAGAAAAACTTTATAAAAAGTTTGGAAATTTGTTCAACAAATGGACAAATGTATTAGCAAAAGGTATTTTTCTTTTATTTTTTTTTTTCGTATTTTTTTTTTAAATAATTTCTGCCACTTGAATGCATAACTCAAATCTTACGCATTGTCCACAGCACCAGCAAAACGACGAATAATATTAAAAAAATACATATAGAAAAAATTGCCAAAGTCATTTATTAGAAAAAAAATAAGAGAAATATTGCTGGTAAATTGAATTTGTTGAAGCGTATCTGAAAGTTTCTCTGAGCTACAACTAAATGGAATAAATGCATATTTTAATAGATATAAAATTGTTGTAGAAATGCCTAATGCTTGAATAAGTTGCCAATTTCTATTCACATAAATCAAGCTGCTATATATAGCAATCAAGTGCATAATCTAAGTCAAACCTTGGTTTATTTTTTCAAAGATTTTTAAATAAATTTATGGTTATATTAAGACAGCTTTTTTAGCTTCATAAAAAATTATTTATTCAATTCAAGATTATTTTATATATATTTAGTATTGATTCTAAGCTTTGCTTAAGCTCTCTATTTTCAAAAAGTCTTGTTTATAATCATTATGTTTGCCAAATCAAATATTTAAGCTATATGCACTAATGACCTTTACCATACACGCTTGGCCTTAATGCGACTCTTTGGAAAATGTCATTTAATGCACACCATACTTCAGGGGCTTTAAAAATGAAGTCGACACACCCCTTTTTGCCAGTTAGGGAACCAAACAAATAAAACAGAACTTAATGCCTAACAAACTGCACTTGTCTAGCGTCTCGAGTCGTGGCACAAGTCTCGACTTTATGAGGCAACGCCCTATAGATATGGGTATACTACTATATGTATTATGGACAGTAGTCCGCATACGCAATGCTCTGAGCCCGCCTGTCACACATTTTTTAAATACGCGGCGAGCCGCAGAAGCCACGACCACTTTAACACCTACTCAAAGACCCCAATTCCAAAAAGAGAAACAGCAACAACTCCAATTCCAATCCCAACTGCTGCCGCTGCCGCTGCTCAACTGTCGGAGTCGAGCGGTAATCATTTTTCATGCTAAGCTCCCAACCGTCAACCGTTTGGTTTATGGCCTTAATCCTTTTCTACATAAATGAAACGACAGCAAAGCCCAGTACACAGCACACACACACCAAGTCCAGTTCAGCCTCTGCCTCAGTCTCCAGTCTCCCGTCTCCAGTCGGAGTTTCAGTGCCGGCAAATGCCGCGCATTTCATCATTAGTCAGCGGCCATTAATGCCCGGACAGCACATACAGACAGTCAGACAATCAGACAGACAGAAGGCACTGCTACCGGGGGATTGGGATTTAGAATTGAAATTGGGTGTGGGACGTCACTCGAATGAACTTTTCTCTCTTTCTCTCTTTCTCTCTTTCTCTCTCACTCTCTCCATATCCCTCTTTTTCCTCTGTGCCTCCCTCTCATTGGATTCACTGCATATTGACGCGTGCATCAGCCTACGCATCATAGGAAACGCACATACTTATGTGTCTTTATATATATATATATATTCATAGATACAAAATATATGTGAATATATATATATGTACATTTAAGTACTCCATAAGTACTTCAAGTATTTTTATATATTGTGCACTGCCAGAAAATATATTCATATAGAAATATTAATATTTCAGTGTAGAAAGATTGATATAAATATTTATATTTCTAACAGATAAGCTACGACTGAGATTCTTATAAAGAAGAAATTCTATTGAAGCGTTAAAAATAATATTGTTTAAAATATTCAACATAAAATTTGCCAAATTCCGAATAAGACTTACTGAGCATCTTATTAATTAAGACATATTAATATTCTATACAGAATTCGTTTAGAAAGGTTCTAATGAAGATACATGAATTAAACTCTAAAAAGTAGACCTATATAATATTTTAAATAATATGGTGATATAAAAATTGAGTATATAAACGAAGAACACCTTAAAAATGCTACCATATAAATATGTTTAGTTTGACAAAAACAAAGAACATCCCTCATACATGAATATGGGCTATAGTTAGTTTAGGTCAGTTGAAACTCTTGGTTTGCGATACCTCATTAAGTCCTGGGTGGTACCGGTATGCGGGCTATAACCGCTTTCTAATTTTGCACAGTGTATGCACACTTCATATTTATATGCGGACTTAATCAAGAGGCTGCCTTTTTGCGTTGACTAAGTACCCAGGAAATGCCAAGGTTGTTGCACTCCAGCACAGTACATCTCTGCACAGTGCCGTCCAATGTCCAGTGTCCGGTGGCTTTTTAATTAACACACAGTCCAGACGGCGGGGTTTCCCCCCCTGGCAAGCGCAGCGTCATCATCTTCATCATCAGAATTATCATCATGACGATCATTAACAGAATATTTCTATTTCTACATTATTTATTTTTATCCCCCTCTCATCATGTATCTTTCTTTTCTTTTGCCGCCTGCCGCTGCTGTTGTTGCTATTTTCAAATCAATTCCATGCAGTTTTTAATACATGTATGAATATGTATGAATATTCATATGTTTGTATGTATGTATATGTACATATGTTACATGACTAGATGAGTGTATGCATGATGACTATGGTTTTCTTTTTCCCTTTCCAATTTCTCAAAATGATGTCATGCTGTTTTTCTACTCATACCAAACACTTGCACACACTCACAGACGCACGCACACACTCATACACACTCACACTCACACTCACTCTGGCACACTCTTACGCACTTAGAGCAAAATCCGCTTGAGGCATAAATGCGCACAGCATGAGGCTGTTTAGCGCTTAATTAATGATGAATATAAAAATTGCCGCACGTTGGGTATTAGTGAGTGTACTCTATGAGTGTGTGCTATGAGTGTATGCGTGTGCATGCCTGTTTTTTTTTTCGCTTAATATCCAGTGGAAATTCTAATTCTGTTGCCACTTAAGTGGAAAAACATCGCTATTCCATTCACTATACGCCAATATTTTTTCTTCTAAAAATTTTTTGTGCTTATTCTCTGCTCGGCTACTGCAATTTTTTATTTCTGTATTTCTTTTTTTTTTTTGTGTCATTTAACAGGCCTTTCAAAATCTATACATAAATATGCTTTCACGCAGCTTAAGCAAAATATCAGATATGTTGCAGCACCGTTAGTGCCGCAGACTCAGTGCCCCAGCCAGAGACACAGCGACTCCCTATCAGATGCAGATAGTTGCAATCTACATTCTGTTCTTCTTCTATCTCTATCTCTTTCTCTCTCTCTTTCTTTATCTCTCTCTCTCTGTTCTCTCTGCTCTTCTTCTTTTTATTGTAGTTTCTTGTTTGTTGCTGAACTATTGATTGCACTCTGGGTTTTATAATATCTTGATAATGTTTAACCAGGCTTACAGGCAACTCAATGTGTGTCTAGCCACTTTTTATTCGTTTTCTTTTTGAGTACACTCATATTTTATGCTCCGATATGAATAAACGTAATGGTAGCTGCACTTAAACTGACTCATACTAGTCGCATTTGAGACGAAGCTATTGAAATCTACAATTGCAATATTTTGCATATGAAACTTTAATTTATGTTTTCATATGAAAAAAAGGAAAATGAAACTTGAAGTATTTTATGTTTTGAACGTATAAACAAAAGCTATTCAAATGGCTTATTTCTTAAGTATTGAATAACAATAGTTTGTAAGGCTTCAATTCGGTTTGTTAGAATTAAATAACATATAATCTAAAAGTTATACTTAAAGCTAAAGCTGCATTCAAAGTTATTATAATGTGTTTAAAAAAATATATATTTTGTTTATATAAATAGTTTTTGTATGCCTTTATAAATGCAGCTTACTGTAGTTTATGATATTATTAAAAAAATATTATTTGTTGTTGTTTTATAATCAAATTCTGATTAGCTTTTTTACAAGAGAAGGAAAAGAAAAAATATAAACAACAGCAACAAACAATGAGGTTGATGCAGCCTGGGAAGAAATGCAGCAGTAATAACAGACTCAGAATGCATCGAAAGAAAGAGAGATATGGGGGGGTAGGTCAAAAGCAAAGCGCACGGCTAACATACAAACACACTTAACGTGTAAACATGGCCAAAAGAGCGTTGACCATATTCGGGGCGCTGCTTGTCTTCATTGTGGTTGTTGGTGTTGTCTGTTGTTTTTGGTGTTGCAGTTTGTTTAGTGTGTGTCGTACGCAGCGACAACGACAACGACAACGACAACAGGTACTACAAACTACAAACTACAACAACAACAACAACTGTAACAACAACATCAGCTACAGTTAAGGCCATAACAGTAAGAATAACAATAAGAACAACAACAAATGCTACACGTTAATATGACTAGTCGCAATTCTGAGTGTGGAACTTGAGACTTGAGCAGAATTGTGTCTTCTCTCATGTGGAAGAAGATGCTGCGAATTGTATATGTATGTGTGTGTAACCGGTTTGCATCATTTCTGTTCATTTTGTTGTTGTTTGTTTCTTTGGTTTTGCCACACAACATTATCAACATAATCAACAGGCCTCTGGGTGCTGCCCCCCTTTGTCGCCACTTTTCGGGCCAGAGTTCTAAGCCTTTTCAACGCTCATAAATTGTTAAGAGTGCCACAAAAAAGAAAGACAACAAAAACAAAAAAATAGAGAAGAGAAGAAAAGAAAAGCAAGGAAAATATTTTGCAAACGCAATGCGAGGCATGCGAATATCCACAGTCGAGAGGTCTCTACACACACACACACACAAATTATTGGCACAGCCTGTTTGAGGGGCGGCTGTATATTCTTTTTTTCGGCCAAATGGCAGAGGGGCGGAGGGGAGGTGTGCCTCTGCTTGAGTGCAAGAAAATCTTTCGCATACGGCAAACGGTAAATTTTTTTTTTTTGCTTTTTTTTGCAATTATCATCGTACGACGTTAAGATGCTGTGTGGCTCTGGATGAGGCGCAGAGATGCTGCTGCTTTTGCTGGTTGTTGTTGCTGCTGTTGTTGCTGTTGTTGTTGTTGCTGTTGCTGTTGCTGTTGTTGTTGTTGTTGTTGTTGTTGTTGTTGTTGTTGCTGTTGCTGCGTTAAAGCAAATATGCGCACTTGGCATTGTACCGCAGACCGAAGGCAGCCTCAAGACTTGGCAAGACAACGCACTAATAGCTCTGCCACCCCACAGACCCCTCAATCAGTCCCTGTCTCCCTCTCTCTCATTCTCTCTCTCACGAATACTGTGTGTCTGGCCAGCTGTGTGCTACTTTTTGGCTCACACACACACACACACATGCATGCATGGATACATCGGTCTGTACTATGTTTTGTGGCTTGAGTTTGAGGCTGAGCTGCGTTATGGCCATGGCCATGTGTAATAGATTATCAAAATGCCAGGCCCATAGACAAAACGAAGACGGCGCTGCCAACGGTTTATGTCACATGAATGTAATGAAATTAAATTTCTCTTAGACTCCGTGTGCGTGTGTGTGTGTGAGAGTGTGTGTGTGTATCTATGTGTGCGTGTGTGTGATAGAGTCAAGTTATTAAACTTTCTGGCTTGTCGTACGCTTCTATCCACTTTGTGATAATTTTAAAAGTCAACGCTGCAACGTTGCAACGTTGCAAGTTGCAACAGGCCATTGAGGCAGCATCTACGCAAGTTTGTGCATCATCAAGTGTGTGTCTATGTCTCCCCCTATGCCTCTCTTTCTCTCTCTATCTGTGTGTGCATATTTACTTCCTGTAATTGAGCATTTATAGCTTTTATGGCCTAACGGATTTATCCAGACAACGTAGCCAGCCTGGCGAGTTGTCTGCAAAACCCGCTAAACCCCCCCTAGCACCCTTTCTCTAGCTTATACAGTCTTATGACTTGGTAATTGTTTTGTCTTAGGCTTTAATGCATCGTTGGCCAAAAACGTTCTCAACATTTTGCAAGGGGAGTGAGTAGGCGGGGGGTGGGGGGTTGGCCAGCATAAATGCTTAAGTTGCAATTGATTATAAAGTTTATGCATAAATTGTAAATTGATTTAACAGTTAATTGATCTACACTGATGACATGACCATTACGATGATAGAAAGAGATAGATGGACTAACTTGAAGCTAGACTAAATTGTTATAGCATATAAACTTGCATGTGCATTGATACATGCCTAATGCCTCGGACATTAAATGTTTCAATGATGAGAATCTGCTGCATTTAAATGACTAAATTCCCATTTTATTGTCTTGCCACATAAGGTAAAATTTAAGTTTTAAAGTCGTTACGGCCATAACTATCCGACTTGATGACTTTGGCAGACAAAAGAAGAAGTTTTGCATAGTAGAACACCAAGTGAATACAATACAAATTTTACTCAATGCAAGCTCTTTCATAATTGTTTTATATATGTGTAAATTTTTGAAAATTTTTAGAAAAATCTCCACTTTATAAAAACATTATAAAAGCATTAGATAATTATAATAATCTTTCTTTATTCTCTAAATGTATGTTCTATATTGATTACCTAAGGTTAGCTTTTCCTTCTTAAAATACTGGATTAAATATGAAACTTTACATAGTGCATATTATTTCATATATATTTTATATCTAATAAACAAAAATATAATCTATTTGTTCTATTCTATGACAGACAAAGTTGTTTATAATATTTATAAATTAACTATAAAAACTTTATTGACTTCAAATTATTTTATAATTCTTTTATACCTGTATTTAAATATCTAATATATATTAAATAACTATCTATAATTCTATTTTAAATCTAAGCTTTTTTTAGTAAATACATTTTTTTGAAGTTAAACTAATATATATACAGTATCTATATATGTTAAATATATATCTATACTCTATTTATATCTATCAAATTAAAACTATTTGCTTTTTTAGAAGAGAACTATAACAGAAAGATAGATATAGATATATCTATGAAGTTTCTCTCTATTTTTAGCACTAGTGTCACTAAACTATAGCGCTCATTATACGCCTCACTTATGCCTATGTATTCATATACATTTTTTCCATAATAATACCATTTCCATTTCCAATTGTGCCCTTATTATAATGCTAGACTAGCTAGACTCAATTGTATCTTATTGCTTCTAGCTCGAGCTGGAGCTGCTGTAGGCAATTCGAGAAGCTAAATGTTTTCATTTGTTGTAAACACCATAAACAATTTGTTCTTGTTTTGACGACACATCGAAAATGATAACCTCAAAACAGTAATATGAATGCTTAGTATGAATGCTTATACGCATTCATGAGTATATACATAATAATATCATCTTAAACTAAGCCCTCGACTTCTTTATACACGCACAATTGACGCAATTTGCTGTCTCAGTTTTACTCTCTTCCCCTCTGTCGACCCCTCTTTTTCTCTCTTTCTCTCTCACTCTACAATTCTCCCTCTTTCATTGTGCTCTCATTCCATTCAGGAACTATGTATTCATATAATAACAACGCCTCAGGGTCTCAAGCATAAAGCTATGAGCTGTGGCTCAGCGGCAAATAAACAGCATAAAATTTAATAACAAAATGTGGAGAAAATAGAAAAAAATATATATATAGAAAAAAAAAACAACAACAAGAGTAACATTTAACTATTATTTATTTGGCTTGGCACTCAATGCGCACTCACTGAAATTTTGTGGGTGGTAGATATATATATCGTATTTATAGTGTAGTATGATTTGGGTGTATGGAATTGGGAGCGAGCATGGGAACTCATCTATATAATTTGCCGGCATGTATTTATGATTTATTAAGTGTGTGCGTAGGCAGTGTAGGCATGTGTGTGTGTGTGTGTGTGTGTGTGTGTATGTGCGTGTCTAATACAACTACAAATAGTGCTTTGGGAACAATAGAAAAATGGATGGCCATTGAGAGCTAGAGCTCAATGCGCTCAGCACGCGAATCGTAACGTCCGCTTAACGGACAGACAGTTACAGATACAGATACATTTGTATCTGTGTGTTGTGTTATAGAACACGCACTCAACAACAACAACAACAAGCAAATTGGATAATGTCTATAAAAACTAATTGAATTCTAAGCGCTCTGCACGCTATTCGCATTCTTCCTAACTCAAAACACAGCTGTGAGAAAGTAAACGAAGAAAGTAGAAAAAAAACTATACACAAACTAAATAGAATAAAAAAAAATGCTTCTCAAGTGATGACATGCAAGCTGTTATAGTGTGTGTGTGGGCAGCAGTTGGCTATTGTTAAAAAACAAAAAGAAAATACTGAAAATGAAAATAAAATAAAAACAATTTCACACAAATGTACTGCATGCGGTAGAAACAAAAAGCTCATTACTCATATGCCAATCAAGCGTACCAATACCAAGCCCAAACCCCCGATACCCAAATGGACAACAAAAAAACACAACCACAACAACAAATGCAACAACAAAACAGAAGACTACAACAACAACAATAACAACAGTAACAAAAAAAAAATTGCTCTCAGATCAGCTCAGCTCTCGGAGTTGACCCCGGCTAGTCGATGCTGCTTTGGCGCTGGCACAATTAATCATTCAGTTATAATTAACAGCGTACTGCGTCCAAATAGAACAACGTGCTAATGTTAATGTATCTGTATCTGTAGCTATAGCTGTATCCATTGGTGTTGCTGTATCTGTTAGCTGTATCCGTATCTGGCAGATACATTGCGTACCAACAAAAAAAAAAAAAAAACTCGCACACGTCATGCCATGGCCACGCAAAAGTTCAAAAAGGTTGCCAAATGGTTTTTCGGTTTTTCTTTTGTTTCTATGCATTATTTCACATTGTTATTGTTGTTGTTATTCTTGTTGTTGTTGTCGTTTTTTAACATCTTTTTCCTTTCGGTTAGCTCGCAGCAGGAGCATATTAACATGCTCGATAAGCTTAAATGCTTTACTTAATGGTTTTCTCTACTATATTTTTTTTAATATTTCTTTTTTGGGTTTTGAGAAAACCAATAGATTTTCTTTATTTCATTATGAAATTTTGCTAATCATTCTCTTAAATATATGGAACATGGGTGGCA
Organism: Sphaerogastrella javana; assembly: GCA_037040025.1. Classification (NCBI taxonomy): domain Eukaryota; kingdom Metazoa; phylum Arthropoda; class Insecta; order Diptera; family Drosophilidae; genus Sphaerogastrella; species Sphaerogastrella javana. The sequence goes on along the minus strand of JBANCZ010000180.1, from coordinate 33,597 downwards.
ACTTAAAAATTAATTTTTTTTTTAAAGCCATGAAAAGTTGAGTTTTCAAATTAGATTTTCAATTTTAGTTCTCCAAATTCGGAATGATTGATAACTAACAATGATATGGTATATAGTTACTATGGCTTGACTTGCTTGGTATATATTAATGTTGCCTATACTTTGAAAACAATTTACGTATATATATATATTATAAATTGTTTAAATTTTCCTTTATATCGCTGTCAAACTTTAGGCATTAGCTGATTGAACTCTAGAGTCTATTGAAATGCTTCAAAAAGCATTGAGAGCAACGATAATGCGTATTTAACATCAAGTGTAGCCGCTGCAGCAGAGCCCACTTGAATATGGGGGACAGACAAATGGACAGACAGACAGACAATTGGTCATATGGTTACCGAATAGATATGTAAGCCAAACCCAAACACAACCCAACACAAAACACTCTACGCTCTCCTATAGCAAAAGCAATGCGAACCGGACCCAACCCAATGCAACATAAAGCAAAGCAACTCAGAGCCCAAAGCCCCAAAACCCAGGGCCAATGCCAGAGTCAAAATCATAGAAAGAGACAGAGAGAGAGAGAGAGAGAGAGGGAGAGGGTAAAGAGAGATGGGCTGAGTTAGAGTGAGAGCCAGAGTCGGTGTTAGAGTCAGTCAGGGCTTGTGGTTGAATGATGTACTACGACGCAACGCATCGACATCGATGGTCATTAGCGAAAGATGACGACGATGTAGATGACGATGGAGGACCATGGAGATGGAGATGGAGATGGAGCTGAAGCTGGCGCTGTAGTTAGAGTTGGAGGTGTAGCTGAAGTTTGCTTTTGAGTGACAGAGATGGCAGATGTGAGATCGCAGATGGGTGATGGCGTTTGGCTTGATGTTGCGTACTCGTAATTCTTCTATAATGGATCTGTTATCTCTTAGTGCTTAATGGGTTAACTTAGAGCCAAAGGGGCCAAGAGCTTTTTCACATATACGTTTTTTTTTTCTTTATATATTTTTCTTATGAGCATTTTGTTTGTAAAGTGTGAGTGTGTGTGCTAAAAAGGGGGGAAGTTCAAGTTTGCTGCGAGGTAAAGATGACTGACAGCGCAAGTTGCCTTTGGTTAGACCCTGTGTTTTTTTTAGATGTTGTTGTTGGTGTGTTGTTAGAGTGTTGTTGGTGTTGTGGTTCGGTTTGGTTCGTAGCATACTTAAAACTTGAAATTAAATAATTAGTCGCTGGCTAAGTTTTTCAGCTCGTTCAGCTTGGCAGTTACTCTTTTCGGTTTGGTTGTAGTGTAATGACCTTTTAAGTACTTTTTAGATACTAATCGCTTGCTCCTCTAAGCTAATGGCTTGTTGTGGCTTGCTCTTGATGTTCTTCTTGTTGTTCTTGTTGTTGTTGTATTTTGTTGATTGTGTAGTGAAACGAGTGCAACAAAGTCGCCAGTTTCTGGTGTCTTTTTTTTTTTTTTGTTGGTTGGAGGGGATGGCACTAATTAACGTCAGAGCATGGCTCTAGGGCTGCAAAGCGTTAAAAAGCATTTTCGTAAAAGTTTCTCTGATGCGTATTAATTAAAATTTTGATAAGCGCCAGTCTTCTCTCTCTCTCTCTCTGTTCTGCCTACAACTCCTACTGCTGCTCTCTAATAAAACTTGAAAATAAATTACACCAAATTTCTTGTTGTTCCTGTTGTTGTTTTGCTGTTTTTTATACATTAAGCATTTTTGGTTGTTGTTTTGTGCCTTTGCTTTGATAGGGTACTCCTCCTTTTCCGCTAGGTGTGGCGCTATTGTCGATTGTTGGCTGCCGCGTAGCTTCGCTTATCGCCAAAAGTATCTACAAATAATGGGCGACTAATAGGCATCTTCCACAACACCTCTCTTGCTAGACTACCCTATCCAAAAAAAAATAAAAACGGTGCCCAAGGCCCCAAGTATCTCACGACTATTATGTCAGGCTTTGAAACTGGCGCTGTTCCACCATTCGACCGTTCGACAATTCGACCATTTAGCAGCTGCTCGATTTTAAACTGTGGGTGAAATTGTATCTGTCTGTCTGTCTGTCTATGGAATGTTTAGAACGGTTAGGCTTTCGTTATATATTGAATTACATGCGCATATTTTCGTAGAGAGTGTCAAAAGTTTGGCTCAATAAACCTACAAAAATGTTCAACATATAAGAAACAGCTGACAGCTGAAATCTGCTTACAAAATAACTTTAGGATTTTTTCCTTAGTTCTTAACAAATAAAAGCAGCTAATTGACTACTTCTTGGGTTGCTCGACAATTTATTAGCTATTAAATTAAATATTTAGACAGTAGACAGAAAAAGTTAAACAAAGTATTGTCTATATAGAACTTCAATTATTATTGTATTTTGCCAATGACAGTTGTACTTTGTTTCTTTTAAAAACTGAGTTTAACAAACATTTCGACAGACATGTGTACTAACATTGCAACATTTCGTAGTCGACCACAGAACTTAATGAAATATCATAAATTCAGTCTTAAATGCAAGCATCTACTTGCATATTTCCGAATCTATTTCAACAATGCATGTCATGACATGCAAATACTTATCAAACAAATAACAACAACGACTAAAACAACGACAAGAAATGTGGTTCTTAATGCACAATTCCCACACACACATACCTACAAGTTGCTTCAATGAGAACTATGTCAATGTTTTTTGTTGTTGCTTTTTTTTCGAGTATCTGCATAAAGGGCGTCCCACTTCGATGGACAATAATATAATACATTTGCCCTTGGGCTGACACTCTATATACCCGACTGACAGCAACAGCGACAAGCTGAAAGCGAGACAGACAATGAGACAGAAATACAGAGATAGACAGACAGACAGACAAAGAAAGACAGATAGACCTAGAGATAGAGAAGTATTTTAGGCTTCTTCCTTAGAGCCAATTGAACAATTACACAAATGCTTTCTCAGCTCGAAAATATGTGATGTGCGGTTTTACGGCTAAATGCAAATTTGCCCAAAAATAACAAAAATATTTGAAAATTCCAATTGACATTTGTATAGTAATTGTTTATGGTTAAAATACAGGGGAATCCTCTTCTCGACACGCCTCTTTAAAGCCAGCATACAGTTTCATGGGTTTTTTGCAAAATTAGCCAATTAACGCGTTCGAAAGAGTCGGCTATATTATGGCCAAATAAATTTGTTGGCTTGTTATGCATTCGTTATGGAAAATTAAATCCATAATTCAACAATTGCAGGCAATTATTTTGGTGTGCGTGTGTGTGTGTTAGGCATAAACTAACAATTGATATATGACTATGAATTTGATTTCGATTCCGATTTGAATTTCGATTTTGATTTTGATTTTGTGTGGCCTTTTACTTACACTTCAACACTTAATTATTATATTAATAGGCATATCTATTTCAACTCTAATTAACCTTTGACACGTGCTTTCCCTCTCCCTCTCTCTTTATCTCTCTTCCAAACTCTTTGTATATCTTTACGCCCTGCCTTGGCTGTCATTGTGTAGGTGTGAGCCCACAGAGCGTAGCATTTTGACAAATCAGCAACCGCAGGCAACATTCACACATACACACAAAAAGGTGAGAGTTGAATAGGCCAGGTAACTATATATACCATATATACCGTATAGCATATGCTATAAACACTACTGAATGCCAGGGGTTGAGGCAAGGTTGCCCAAAAAGACAGCCAGAGTGTCACGATTCGTTATGCGGATTGTAATTGTGTATGTGTATGAGTGTATGAGTGTATGAGTGAGTGTGTATGAGTGTGTGTATGTGAGTGAGTGTTTGAGAGAGTGTGTGTAACTATGAGTGAGTGTGCGTGAGTGTGAATGAGTGTATTTGTGTGTGTATACAGTTTGAAGCAACTCGCAATTACCAACGACACGTCAAGATGTGAAATTAACACCGTCACACAAAACTCAGAGCCTGAATGACATTCAGACGTTCAGACACTCTGGCAGACAGTAAGGTAGACAGACACACATACAGACAGACAAAGAGGGGGGCCCTGAGTGGGCGGCAGGTGGGCAGACAGACAGACATATTAATGTATCTGGTATTTAACATTCAACAACAATAACATTGTATGTGCTGAACAGTCACTGTGTAGTTGACGTTTGTTGCCACGAAAATCATTAAATCACACACACAAATACCACACACACACAACACACACACACATACACACACACGCACACACACAAAAGCATTAAACAAAATGTATAAAAAGAAAAATAAGAAAAAACGTTGCTCCTGTCCCAAGTTAATGTTTGTGTCAGCGACACAATTGGCCGCCCACCCGTCGCCAGGACACCCACTCACGTGTAGCGCCACACGCATATCCTGTCAAGCAACAGACTCACACACACACACACACACACACACTCACACACACACACTCACACACACACACGCATACAGACATCAAGGTAGGCAGAAGAGCTACGCAACCACAACACGCAATACTCGCATTTCATTAGACACTTTGCACTGACGACTTCTATTACTCTTGCCTTTTGCTCACTGACAAATGCTAAATGACGTCGTTGTTCAGACTGAAGGCGTTACCCAAAACACAAAAAAGTACAAAAAAAAAAACAACAAAAATTAAACAGGATTCAAAGTCCAAGCGCTTACGACAATAGGCTGGTAGAAAAAACAAAGCCAATTCATTTGTCGTTGCCAAGACCGAACTAAGCATGCTCTTAATCAATTCAACTATATGGCTAATGGCATTATTAATTAACACTTAGTCTATTGCATAATTGTAGTCAAATATTGAAATATCGTACAGTAAGTGTAAGAAATTTTGTTACATTTTTTTTAGGGCCTTCAAAATGTCAAGAGCCAAGTTTTGTGGCATTTTTGTGGCATTTTTGGGCTTTCATTAATTCTCAATTTTTCACTTAATTACATATAGCACACAAAAATTCGTGGAAAAGTGTCAGGTGCTATAACAACTATTACATCATAGCATATAATATTATAATATTGATATATGACTCTATAAAATTCTATACTATATATAGATGTAAAAGTCAAACCTTAGTAGAAATTTATTGTCTTATTTCGACACTTTTCATTAGCAGCTTAGGCCAGCTAAGCGTGTGTATCTGTTCGTCCTGAATAAACAAGGACCTCGTTTTGTTAACTTTAACTTCTTATGAGCGGAATGTTGACGCTCACGAGCTAATTAAATGTTTTGGGGCAACAACTGCAGAGTAAACAATCAGAGCTTAAGTCAATGCTAAAGCCGAAGCTATTTACTAGTTTAGTTTACTTTACACTTTAGCCTGACAGATATTGAGTTTAGCTGCAAATTAACTTGTAGCTGAGCTTGAAATAGGCGAAGTTGAAGTTTAGATTGTTCTAGATAGTTTATGTGTATATGAAAGATATATAACTGTAATAGTAATATAGTAAAGATATAAAGTTTAAATAGTTATAGGTCAAACTAAGATTTAGATAGGGCGCAATAATTGATATCTTTTTGATGAAATTCTACATTGATTAAAAGCAATAAAATACTTAAGAGAATTATATATATATTATATAACTTAATGCCAATTAAAATGTCTGAATCTTAATCTTATTAATCTTATTTACTATTTAAAATGAATATTATACAATATAACATATATTTTCTTCGTTTTGGTCTGCTTGCAACTAGTTTAATTTTTCTCCAACTAAAATGCTCATGATCTGAGCTAGGCAAGCCATACACACTCACAGAGGGAGAGGGAACATTCAAATAAAAAATATATAAAAAAAGAAAAGAAAAAATCCGTCAAGTCCTTACAAATGAGCCTGTCATTATTCATATGCCGTGCTCGCAAGGACCTCGAGTTCCGTCTTAGACTATGCGCATATTTTGCGCGCCTTTTACAGCGGAGCTTGCTTCACACCCTGCTTCCCATCTCCTGCCCAGTCATAGCTACACCCATAGTTCCAAGCCATTTCATTTCATTTTTTGTATTCCTCCGTTTTTTTTTAGCCATGCAACAAATTAATTGCTAACCAACTTGAGTGGTAAAATGTTTTTCTTGTTTTTATTTCGCCAACAATTTGCGTTATTTCTTTTTTAATAATATTTATCAAAATGTTAAAAAAGAACGAAGAAGAAGAAGACAAATAGAAGAAGAGAGAAAGAGGAAGAGAGAGAATAAATTGCATGGATATTAGGGCGACAACTTTTCATTTAGTTGGCTGCCTTAATTTCCGGCTGCACGCATTGGAAAATGAAAATGTAACCCGATGTGAATGAATGAAAAATGGTTCAACAGTGAGTGAGGTATCTTTTCTTTCTTTCCATTCTGTTTTTTTGGTTCTTTTCTTTATGTGCTGCCTTTTGGTTTGGTTCTTATATGCAGGGGTTATCACTCACCTGAAAATACGTTTGACCCTTGTCCACCCAACCGATGGCCATATCTGCGCCAGCCAGATTGCCATCGGGTGAGAATCCGAAGCCGACATAACCTAATGTACGTGCTTGTATTTCAAATGTTATATCCTGATTAATGATTTGCCATAGTATGCGAAAATCCTCATTCAAATCGATGGCATGATCCCAAACGGGCATCGTTCCTATAGACGTTGCTTGAGCTGTTGCTGTTGTATTATTGCTGTTGTTGCTGATGTTGCTGTTGTTACGAATGGTCAACTTGCTGGCTGCCTCCGCTGTGGCAACGAGCAACAGCAACAAGCACAACAACATGAGCGTACTGAACGTGTGGCAGGATATAAAACATGTGATTAACGACGACCGCCTTGAACTTGAATGCGTGCCGACTCGTGCTGCTCTTCTGCTGTTGCTGTTGCTGGTGCTGCTGCTGCTGTTGCTGATGTTGCTGTTGCTGCTACAACACTCTATTGTTGCTGTCGTGTGTGCTCTGGCTGCTGTTGTTGTTGTTCTTATTGTTGCTTGCCTCATTTTGTGCGCCATTTTGTGTGAAGTTTTGTTAGCTGCTTGGCTTTAGCAAGTTGCTGCTGTTGCTGTTGTTGCTGATGTTGCTGTTGTTGTTGTTGTTGTTGCCGGCAATTGCGCGTACGACATTTATTAGTTTGAAAATCACTGAAACGTAATTACGCACGGCAGCAACTCTTGTAACTGTTGCTGCTGTTGCTGCTTGTGTTGCTGTTGCTGCTGTTGTTGCTATTGTTGCTGTTCGTGTTGCTGTTGCTTGTATCTTTTACTTGGCTGCTGCTTTCTTTGGTGCTATCACAGTTACGATTATATAGTAATGATAATAATGGCCACGCAGTTTTACTTTCGTTCGACTTTTGTTGTAGCTGCTGATGTTGCTGTTGCTGTTGCTGCTGCTGTTGCTGCTTCCTGTTTCCGATTTGTTCCTGCTGTTGCTGTTGTGCTCATTAGCTGCGCTTGTCACACATATATATATATATATAGAAATATCTATATATACATACAATGCACAGCTGCTGGAGTCTGTCGGATGTGTGTAGTCGTAGTCGACCCTTGCTGTAAATAGACAAGACGAGTAAAGGAAAGAAAAAATTATATAATTGCTATAATTTGATGTCGAACTATATAATAGCACAGAGATCTAGTGTAAGAGCGGTAGATTGGAGGCAAACTGTTAGCTTTCGTGCTGCAATGTTTAAATGCATATAATTACATAAATTATGAAACCGGTATCTATAAGATACATAGATACATTGTTACACATAGACACAAGTTGACGACTTGCCGGAGCTACCTCAAGTTCAATTTTCATTCAGTTTTTTTTTTTTGATGTTTATGAACGTCCAAGAGGCAGTTCGTCAACATTGTCTAAAGCTTTAATTAGCCTGGTCACGCAGTTTCCCAGGAATATTCACATACACAGAGAGCACCCTGAGACGTTGTGAGTGACTGCACTCAAGGCGACAGCCAAGTCCAGCGAATGTGTATGAGGGGAAACCGATGATTAAGCCAAAAGCAAAGAGGAAATTGAATAAGGGGGAAAGAAAACTGAAGAGCTAATAGTCAAGAGCATTTATACTAGGCATATTTTAAACATTAATTACTATAGCCCTATCATAGTCAAATATAAACTAAACATATTTAGATTTAAATGTTTTATTTATAACTTTTAGTTAGAGCATTGAATTAATGACAGTCACTTAAGGCTGTATTTGCGAACAATGATACTATCTGTATCATTTGACAAATACCCACGCTTAACTAACAAAGTTACTAATTCATATCGAATATCTTTTAGTTAGTTTGACATTTATCAAGCTGTAAGACAAAAACATGCAGCTTTCTGAGAAGACGAACTATTATATCTCAAAAATGGGACAAAAACCTTTTCGTATCATATAAATCTCTAAGTTTTATATGTTTTCATGTCTTGGATGCCGCACAGCTATCTAAGATCTTGAGCAAAAGTTATGTACGCGCCCCAGACACAGATCTTCCGCTAAAAACAATCCATTGGCATTACTCATAAAGTCTGTTCCCACCGAAGACGAGATACTTTTTATTTATTTATTTATTTATTTATTTTTTTTTTTTTTGAGTCACTCTATGAGCTGAGTGTTTTGAGTGTGTGCTGAGTATGCTGTCAACAGATATGAGTAAGTACCGCACACACACTCAAACAAACACATAGCTGACTAATTTTGTCTTGGAGCAAGCAGTAAAACCAGTTTATTTTATTTTTTTTTTTTTTTAGTTTCACTTGACGCGACACTTGAGGTATATGTCAATTTTCTATATAGTCGTATTTACCCATTCTAGTCTTGGGTCGAGTATCATTTCCCTAGTCGAACACGCAATTAGTATGGCATGGTCAAAGCAAATCGAAGATAATTACAGCTTGTCATAATTTTAATGAAGAAGGTCGCGTCAACGGAGCTCTAAGCCTGAGAAGGTTACCAGAGACCCCAAAGGCGCTGAGCCGGAGCCCAAGACAGAACCAGAGCCACAGCGAAAGATGGCAATGCGATTTATTGTATTAAATGGCCCTGGTTAAGCCGACCGAGCACTGACAGGGCTCTGAGGCACCGTTAGACCGTTCAGGGTGTAGGGTGTATGGGGCGGTCGAATATCTGGCGTGCGGTTACATTTGATTACATGCCAAAAGTACGCGCGGTGGCATGGCAACGCCTACAGTCCCCTGAACGCCTACAATTCTTACCGCTGCCACCGGCACTACTATTTAAATCTTTAATGTGAAGCTCATAGTCGGTGTCATCGTCTCCATCTCCGACTCCGTCTCTGTCTCCGTCTTCGTCATCGACGCGACGTTTGTCGTTTTGGTTAAATGTCAGACACGCGGCAATTTGTTATAAATAGCGCACTTCCGGCGTTTTAGATACATTTCGGCTTTCAGTGCGCAAAAGATACTTATGTATCTATGAGTGTGTATTTGGTGTGTATTTGCACCAATTTTGAAGTGCTTAGTCGCGTGTTGTTGGCAAGTTGACAAAGGTCAACAAACGTAAGACTTAAGTCAGCTACGAAGGCTCTAAAATTAAGTAAAGAACAAGAATAACACAAAATAAGAAAAAAAATCTAAAATACGAAAAAAGAAAACCGAAAAGCTAATCTACCGACAAGTCGAAAATTTGATGCCCTTAAGGGCATTAACAAACTGTTGAAGCGTTTCCCAGAAAATTGGATTTGTTTTTAATACTACAGCGCGTAGGATACATATATATATATATATATATATATATATATAGGGGCAACCCAATAGCCTTAAGATACTTAACGCTGTTCGGCTAGGTGAGACAGAAAACCAAACAAAACAGCATCTAGAATTTTAACTCCATGAAATGAATGTTCAAATATACATAATGTTCATAATAAGCATTGATAACTAAAAGATCTTTCTTTTGTGGAGAATCTTTACCCCTTTGCCATCTTTACGATAAACATCGAAACTATATATAATCGCTAGCTTAAGAACTGCAGCGTGAGAGCAAATAGTTTTCTTATGGCCAAACTTGGAAACTTTTACATCAAGAATGAAGACATTATATCAGAGTTAACTCCAAATGTCTTTGTAACTGTATGTGTATCTTAAGATACATGTGTGTGTGTGTGTGTATGAGTGTGTGTCTGTTATATATAGTACTGCTATTAATGCATAAGCACCTAACCTAATGACAAAATTATTATGCTCTTTTACTCTCTGGTGCTGTGTTATCAAAAATGTATCCAAAAGATACACAACAATAAGCTTGATGGGGCACTCTGGGTTTACAACTTGTTGTTGTTATTATTGTTGTTGTTGCTGTTACTGTTGCGGTTGTTGTAAATGTTGTAGATGGCGCTGAGTGACGGCCGGCAACGTTAAATGACGTTGATTATAATTATGCGGACTTGTACTTTATACAGAACAGAGAACAGAACAGAACAGAACAGCACAGAATCGAGCCGGAGCTGTCTGATGGGCCGCAGGGCAGCCTTGCAGTCAGCCTGCCTGCCTTTGACTGCTTAGTATTGTTTTTGTTGTTGTTGCTGTTGTTGTTTGTTATTATTATTGCTGTCGTCATCATTATCATCATAATCATCATCATCATTCGCATCCCATCCACAACATCGTCATCGTCAGGCGTCTGTCGTCATTGGCATTGTGCAGCCGGTGTTGTTGGTGTTGCTGTTGCTGCTGCTGATGTTGCTGCTGCTGATGTTGCTGCTGTTGATGGGCGGGCAGATGAATGATGTCGCTTAAATACAGACCGAGGCCAATCGTCGAATTGTTGTTCTTGTGCCCAAAAACAACAACAACAACAACGTCTACAGGAACAACAATAACCAGCAACTACCAACAACGAACAGCAGCCGTAAAATTCAAGCCAATTTAGCTGGAGGGGGCTGGCCCGGCTGCTTCTGCTGGTCATGTCCTGATGAAACAGAGGCCAAGACTACGAGTCTGAGTCCAAGATGTTGGCCAAGACTTGTAGCTGCACAGCATGTTGCTCAGACGACATTCATAAGTACGAGTATAATATTATTACTTGGCGAATTAACTATACTTTTTTCTCTCTGTGTTGTTCGTACAAAAACTGGTTGACTCTTTGCACTGAGTCACAGCTAAAAGGCACGAAATGGCTTCCGTAGACACACATTAGTCGCTTTTACACAAAACGTAGCTGTCCCTGTCGTCCGAACAAGCAAAAAAATATAAAAAATAAAAAAAGATGCACTGAATGGGGCATAAAAGCGTTCCAAGCGCCAAGCGCACAAGAAAACGAAAAGAAAAATATGAACAGAGCAGGAAAAAAAGAATAAAAACAGAAGCTGCGGCACAAGTAATAATAACGAAACGAAATGGTTAAAAAAAGGCGAGGCAAAAAGAAAAAAATGAAAACAAACTTGAATACAAGTCAAAGACTTTGTCCATGGCTTTCATCATTGCACGATTTGTAGGAAATGTCGGCACTGAAAAGAAGCCCAATGCTGCCGGTGCATTTCGCAGGGACAACTTGGACAAATGGACACAGATGAACTGTGCCAGCGACTGGTTACTATGTGTCTCTGTCTCTGACTCCAACTATATCTATATCTGTGTCTCTGTTTCAGCATCTCTCCCTTTCGGCTTCTCTCATCTCGCTACAGCTTCTACAACTGCAGAGATGACATTGATGAGAATGTTCTACAGTGGCACAAAATTAATCAAGAATTTTTTAATATATATACATCTTGATTTTCAAAGAAATAAAAAATTTGCATCAAGAATTTTCATAAACATTCAAATTGATTTACATTGAATTAAAAAAAAAACTTTCTAGATTCTCTTTCTCCGTTCAAATTATAGCCATAATATGAGCAGACGTAACCGTTGTAGTTTGTGTAGATGAAACATTCTAACTATAAATACATTGGACTGTAATTTATTATGAACTTGTGAAACAAATTTTGTATATATATTACAAATTCCTATGAAATTTTAAATAATTTAAAAATTCTTTCTTCATTAGTCAACATGTGAAAACCATTTCCAATTGTGGTTCGTATAGATAATAAATATTCATGATTTAACAGCATATAGATTATTACTTCAACTTCAACATTTAATACTTTTTATAATAATTAATATTCCAGCTGTGAAAACAGATTTCGTGTATCTATGGTAAAAATTCATTATGCCCATTTTGCGAAATCATCGCACTAATCATGATTCTTGAGTGTGTACCATTAATAACAATTTGCTTAGCCAGAAAATTCTCACAATTCCCCATTGTCCTAATAATATGGAGGCTTATGCCTTTCACATTTTGCATAGGCCACAACCTACTAATCCCATAAATACACAGATCTAAGCACTTATATAAAGATATATGTATAGATTTTCTGCCAATCACACAGTGGGCAATTAGACGTTCCCATTTTCGATAATGAACTTTCATTTTTTTTCCGTTTCTTGTATTATTGGTATTTTATGTGGCCCCACTGAGCGTATTTTTTTTTTTTTAGTTCTGTTTTTTTTTTTGTGTAGTTGTTGTATTTGAAGTCGTGTGCAATCGGCGACCGCAATATATGTTTTCATTTAGCAGCTACAAGCTACAAGCTACAAGCTGCCATTGGACTAAGCGAGCTACCGGGGGCCGTGTTCACTCAGCATTGAATCGCTTTGGCTTTTGCCCACTTGAAGATGCTGCTGCTTCATCATGCACAATGTAATGCGTATTTATGTACGTGCAACTCCATGCGGGGTTCGGGGTACGGTTTGGGGGTATTCAAGTTGCACTGCCTTGGATTCGAGTCGCTTGCAACGCCCTGGCTACTTGATTATAAATGTACAGGCAGCCCGTATGACATGTAAGTTGTTCGAGTGTGTGTGTGTGTGCATGTGTGCGTATGGTGTGTGTGATTGTGTCTATATGTGTATTTTTTGTGTCTTTATATGCTGTCGCATGAAAGCAGTACCTAGTTGGAAAAAGGCCTGTATAAACGGCATGATTTTTCAGTGGATTTGAAGCAGTTTTAGGCCTATTATAGAGCTGTATTAAAACTGTATCTACATTTTTTAGATTATACTAAAATTTCTTCTAAACTAAATGAAATTATTGTATATTAAGTATTTGGTATTTTAGAATTAAAATTTCCTTAAATTTTGTTGCACTATTAAAACTTTTCTTTGACATAAAATATGCACGAAATTTCATTTCACACATTTTTTTTTTTGTATTTTCTTTTTGAATTTTTATATATTTTTAAAAGTTTCTTAATATATCTATTTATACACTCATGTATAATATATTTATTATTTTGAATAAATTTTATATTTAAAATTTGTTTTTCATATTATTAAGTAATGTTTTAACAGCTGTAATGAGAATCAAGTATTAAGTCTGCAGCGGCTGCTTGAGTCCCTCTGGGTTATGTAGTTGCAACCTGCTCGCTCTCTTAGTGTGTGTGTGTGTCTGTGTGTGTGTATGTGTGGTTGTCACTGCACCTGTCATCCTGTGGCAATGCCACGAAATAAAAAAATTGCCCAAGCAGCAAGAAAATTATTATTTATCAGCAACGATGTACAGCGAATTGTTGTAGTCTGCAAAGAAGACGAAGGCGAAGCTGCAGCTGTAGCTTCAGTTGAGGCTGTACTGCGTCCTCGCCAGCGGCCTCGCCTATACACTACTATATATATGTATATATATATATGGATATACATAAGTATATATGAGTATGTGTGTAGAGGCTACACTAATTACTGCACATCATTTGCTTACTCGAGTGCCTGCAACTGAAGCTACTGCAGATTTAATTGAGTATACAAAAAAAAATGAAAAGAAAAGAAAATAAGTGGAGAAAAAAAAAATGAAAGAAAGAAGAAAAAAATTGACTAATTAGAGTGAGTCCAAGGCACTTGCCCGCAAGCCAAAACAGCTAAAGAGTTGGCCATAAAAACAAGTCTGGGACTGGCCTGCTTGACTGCCAAGCGGTTAGTAACTTGTACTCATTTATTAAGGCCTGGTCAAGAGCGCTTTGAATCAAAACTATGCTGCAGCTTCTACTGCTGCTTCTACTGCTGCTGCTGCTGCTGTTGTTGCTGCTGCTGCTGCTGTTGCTGCTGTTGCTGCTCGTGTGTCGTCTTCATCTTTAATGATCATTAAACAAGCTGGCAGCCAATTGCACTAAAAGCTGCAGGTAAGCACAAGCAGCACAAGCTCTGGAGAGAGTAAGCGACTGTAGCGTATAGCAGAGAAAGGGGGGGAGAGTAGTTTTAAGGGGGGGTTTCGAACTAGCTCTCAGGCTGATGAAGACTATTAGAGAAGGCACCGCTATGCTCTATGCACCAAGTGCTCCAAGAGCTATAAAGTGCCTGCTGCTGCTGATGCCGCTGCCTTTTGTAAATTGCACCAGCATTCCAGCAGCAGCTACACTGCAAGAATTTTATGTGTCATATTTTTTAATATACACAATAAAAACCATAAACTGAGCTTTAAAATTTTCTCAGTTATGATTTATATATTTTATTTATTTAAATATTTTATGTACATTTTTTATATAAAATATTTTCATTTTAGTCTAATCTAAAATTTCTCTCAGTGCAATTCTACATCTGCCCGCAGGCATGCTGTTAGTGTTACCCCTCTTCCCACCTTGCTGTAGCCCAAACGTTGCCCATATCATTTTTGTATGTGCCTCCTGTTGGTTTGGCTACCGGCGCGTAATTTAAATAATCATAAAAAATAATAATTTGTTCTATCAACGCAAATGGACGATGGGCTGAAGTGGGTAGGGGTTGCAAATGGGGTTGGGGATGGGTTAGAAGTAGGGGGTTGGGGCTTGGACGCGAACAAAGAGACTTGAAGTGCAGGCACTCAGCTCTATGCCTCCTTTTGATTATAATACGCTTGTACTCTCTCTATCAGACTCTCTATCTCTTTTACTCTCTCTCTCGCTCTTTGTCTTCCCCTCTCTCTCTCTCTCTCTCTCTTAGGCATGGTAATATCTTGTGCTCGTTAGCAATTTTCGTTTGAAATAAATAGTAATTAGTGTGCCAAAGAGTTTTTGCTGCCCATCTTTGTGCTTAAGTGCCTCCGACGTCATCTGCATCCTCATCCCCATTCCCATCATGCCTATTTTCATCCTCATCGTCATCGTCATCGTCATCGTCATCGTCATCTTCAACGTCAACAAGAACTGCTTTGTTTGCAGGTTTTATTAGCAAAATTTTCCTATCCGCCCCCGGACTTTCTCTCCCTACCCCCAAGACACACCTGTGCCTCTACCTGGGCGCAAAACTATCGCACAAAGCTTTTTTGCAATTTGTCGGAGTCGAGTTCTGTTTTGGGCACTTTTATTTGACATTTTTCATTAAACACAAAAATGAAAATGCCAGCGCTTCACATTTTTATTTCATTTTACTTTTATATACATATATAAATAAATATATATTATTTTTAATTTTTGCGCTCTTTTTGTATGCCTTATATAATGAAAACTAAAGGGTCTATAAGATTCAAGCCAAGCCTAATCGGAGAATGTATATATTACATTTCTTTTTTGAAATACAAGGTAAGCTCTTTTTGTTGGGGCGTTTTCCCTTTGTATGAATAGTACTATCCTGTAATCTATAATAGCTATAGTGTTCATATTTGTCTTTAATGTGATCTTTATCGGAAGAGAGCTCTAGTTTCTTTTAAAGGTTACATCAACTCCTTCACACCCTCATAAATGAACGACCTGTAAAGGCGCAATTTCAAGTACGAATGGGTTTAGAAATCTATGTTGATTGTTTGTTAAGAAAATTTAACTAAGTGTTAATAAAATTTATCTGAATGCTTCGAAAATACTTATCACAGACACTGTACACTTGAGTACCATCCCTACTGTTTGTGAAATTATTTTTCCTGTATTTGTTGCTGCCTTGACATCACATTTTTTGGCATGGCGTCGGCTCAAAAGACTTTTTCGGGTTCTGGCATAAAAGTTTGAAGGCATCTGGGGAAATATGTCAGCGTTGTTTAAGTTTTTTGAACAGCAGCAGCATGGGCACGAACAGAAATGAGTTGAAACAGCAGCAACAACAGTAGGAACTCGGAAATGCGAGTAAGATTTTTATTTACTTTAGCATAATTGGCTTGGCGTAGCAGCGAACAAAGTTCTGCCAGTGAGAGCGAATACAAAATAAAATAAAATAAAATAATTCCATTTGCCTGCAATTGAATTAAATGAATGCAGTGCGAGTCTATGGGCTCAAGATCTCAAGATTTTCATAGAATATTTGCAGAGCGGCTGACTTCGCCGCAACTTTTTGTGCAATTTTCTACGATTTCAAACAGTTTGAAAATTATAAGCACAACTTCAATATTTAACCTTCGTTATCGTACCAAGAATAGGAACACAAAAAAAAAACTATTTCGACAGCTTTAAATTAGATTACACAATTTTGTACTCAACGTGGAGAACGTTTTTAGTCCAACCGAACGGACCAAAAAAATTCCCTAGAAAATAATTCATTATGTGTAGCAAGAAAAGTGGGAGAGAGGAAAAAAGAAAGAGCAGCAAGGAAACGCACATATGTGACTAAGTTTTTTTTTGCGTCTTTTTTTCTCGTTGGTCTCTGGTAACTTTTGCCATTTGGCCTCCCCCCCTTAATACAGTTTTGCCCTTTTTTTGTAGTAATTTGTAGCCCCATCAAGTGAGCGAATGATTGATTGGCCGCATTAACTAAAGAACTTTTACGGGGTTAGAGCTTTAATTTTTACCCTTTTCACGAAACAAAAAAAAATTGACAGAAGAATGTGTTGGTTTATAGAAGAGATTATTGTTGAGTTTAGTTAACAAATAGATAGATAATGTTCTACACTCTCCGTAAAATACTTGTTACTTAGCTTAAAGCTACAAAAAAATGTCTTAGAAAATACTTAAAATTTTTTTTGTAGATTTTTCAAAAGATTTTGTTGCTTTTCACTTTTTGAATGTCAGGCCATAATAATTAATCATAACTTTCGCGTTTCTTTTGTTATCTCTAAAGTTTTAGCTAAGCCATTTACTGACATAGTTTCCTTCTTTTTTTGATTGCAGACTAAGCGTCTAGGTCTGATAACCTCATTTACATATAGCCAATTGCTTTTTAGATTTGCCTACTTTTACTAAATCGTAGTGCCAATGCAACTGGTTTCCCCCCCTTTTTTTGCTACTTAGAGAGAGACACTCCAAGTTTTCATGACTTCTTCTACTACGTTTTCTTCCACTACGTCTTTTACTGCCTCTTCTACTACTACTTCTTCTTCTAGCATCTGTGGCTCTTTCACTACTTTTTCCTTTCCTGCATTTTGTAGTTGTGTGTGTCATCTTTTTGGCTTATCAGCTCTGCATCATTAACCTTTTTTTCTCAATTTTTTGCTCATCTTTCGCTTGACTTCGTGCTCCTTTCTTATTTTGGCATTTGTACTCCATTCACTTTTCTTCTAGTTACACCAACAACAAAACACTCAAACTTTCTTTTGTTGGTTTTTTTTTTTGTTGGCTTTAACCACCATAGAGTCGAGTCGCTTCTGCCTGTTCCTCTTCTTCTTCTTCTTGTTATTATTATTCAAGCTACCTTCTCTAGAGGCTCAGGCATTTTCACACAGTTTCTTGTTGCTGTTGTTGATTTTTTTTTTATTTTTTTTTTTTTTTGACAAGTGAATTTTCTCATTTTCTCATTTTGCACTTGGATATTGTTGCCGGCGCTGTTGCTGTTCTGACTGTCTTAGAGCTATGTCGATGTTTGTTGTGGATGTTGTTGGTGTTGTCGATGTTGTTGGTGTTGTACATATTGTTGCTTTTGTAGATGTTGCTGCTGTTGTTGTTGATGTTGCTTTGTTTTTGTCCAAACTTTTCGACAGTCGCTCTGTTGCTCTGTCTACTATTCACTCTCTTCCTGACTCTCCCTGAAACTCCTTGACTCCTTCTCAGTCCCTCTCTCTCTCTCTCTCTCTCTCTTCAGTAGAACTGTAAGTTGGTTTGCATTTCGTAGGTAGGTTGGAAATTTAATCTCAAAGTCGTCAGCGTCATCGTCATTGCCATCGTTGGCGTCAGCAGCAGCAGCAGCAGCATCATCAACAGCATCACCATCACCATCTTATAGCTCAGCCTCAACGAGAGAGAAAATATTTAATTAATTTTTCGAATTTTAATTAAAAAGTTTCCGTTACATCGTCATCATTTTCTAGGCGTTTGTCTCTCTCTCTCTATATATATATATAAATATATATGTGTGTGTTTGCTGTGACTATTGTACTACTTGTTATTTGGCACTTTTATTACTTTAAGTAGCCGCTCAAATAAAAAATAAAAACAACAACAACAACAAAATAAACAATAACAACAATTGGTATTAAATGTTGTTGTTGCTACCAGGTGAGAGGCAGCAGCAGCAACAGAAAGAGCAACAGCGGCAGCAACAGCAGCAGCAACAGCAACAGCTACCAGTTGCCAGTTGTCAGTTGTCAGTTGCCATTTACGAGTTGTTGTTGCTGTTGTTGTTGCTTATGTTGTTGGTAATTCAAGACTTTATTCACAACTTATCGCGTTCTTTGCAAGTGTGCGTATGTGTGTGTGTGTGTGTGTCGCCTTGTGTGTGTGTGTGTGTATTGTTATCTCTGCTGCTGCTGCTGCTGTTGTCTTGTCATCAATCAATTTGTTAAGAAGAACGCGCCGCACAAATCCATTCCAATAAACATAAAGCAAACACTTAATTGTCTGTCAGCGTTAACAAACCGAGCAACCCGACAACACACAAATATCATATGACCAATACACACACACACACACACACACACACACAACAAGCTCAAGGAGAAGGCGTTAGTGTTTGTTGTTGTTGATGTTGATGTTACTGATGCTGTTGTTGCTGTTGTGGCTGATGTTGTTGCTGTTGCTGTTGCTGTTGCTGTTCTTGTTGTTGTTGTTGTTGTTATTGTAATTGTGATTGTTGTATGTGTTGCCATAAGCAGACAACACATATATCACCTGCTGCGCACAAAATGTTTTCCACAAACTTGTAAAAGAGATGCCAGCGCTCAGATACGCGCGATAGACCCCAAAAAGAACTCATGTTGCCCACTGTGCGTATGTGTGTGAGTATGTGTGAATGTGCGTGAGTATGTGTGAGTGTGTGTGAGTGTCCATATGAGTGTGTGTTTGTATAAAAATGCATGCATTTGTTATCTGTGACAAAGATCTCTTGGCCATTAAATTAACACTTAATGACTTGTGTGTTTGTTTCTATGTATGAGTGTGTGTGTGTGTGTGGGTAGGTGCTAGCACTGCGCCTTGGGGTTGGGGGCGGCCGTTACTCTATGGCTTGTACAAAAAACCGAAAAAAAAAAAATCCAAAAACAAAAATCTTTCGCAGCAGCCGAGCAACACATCATTAAGAGACAGCAGGAAAGCAAAACCAAAACATAGACCCAAGAACCAAGAAGAGACCAGAGAGAGAGAGAGAGAGAGAGAGAGGAACGATGATAGCCAAGAGCATCGACTTGGTCAGAGCTTTATGTTTAAGCACTATAGACTATACATTATACACTATAATAGTCTATATCATATAGTCAGGCTGGATATGATGACTCTGTAATGAACATGTTTTAATAATGTGCATGACTCTGGCTAACTACTTTAGCCAGACAGCATTACTAAAGATATTGATAGTAGGCGTCAAGAAAAATGGCAATGACATGGCTAAAATATATACTAAGTAGGCTGTGCTAAAGGATGTAACAGTTGAACAATTTTAATGAAAAGTTTAGCATACAAATATTCTGCATAATCGAAGACATTCTATGCTGTATAAATATGAGAAGATTCAATTAAATAAATTAATTAATTATATAAAATATTCCGGAAATTCATATATTTATAATCTATAGTAATTATAAATATAATATAAATTTTTCCCTAATAAAATTGCTTTTCTGTAATCTAGAGAAATTCTGTATGGAATATACATATTTTTTAAAATAATGATGTATCATTTATCATAATATTATTTCTTACAAAAATATGGTCCTATTTAATAAAATGAATGGGTAAGCACGAAAAAATTATATAATCTGTTTAAAAACAAAACCTATATATATTCTATTATATTTATGAATAAATACAAACATTTTTCAAATGATTTTGTATCATTTAAAATAATTCCAAATATTTCAATATATCTTCAGAGCATTTGTTCTTCGACGAAAAGAACGATCGTTCTTAATCTTATATCGTATCTAGGCATAGCATTAAGAGCAGCACTAGAGCGAGAAGAGGAGAAAGAGGGAGAATGGGAGAGGAAGAGTGAGAATGTAGCTATGCGTATGCGAGTGCGTGTCTCTCTGTTGTTTTGTAGCCATAAGTTGGAATTGTTTTTAGACTCACTGACAAAATAAATGATGACAGGCGGCGATGTTCAGTGTTGCTCCTATTGTGATTGTTGTTATAGTTGTTGTTGTTGTTGATATAGTTGTTGTTGTTGTTAAAGTTGTTGTTGTAGATGTTATTGTTGTTGATGTTGTTGCTCCCCTGTCGCTAAGTTGTTCTAATTTTTTCATCGTCTTTGTCTTTGTCTTGTTTTTATATCATTGCCGCTGCCCCTTGGCCAAAGCTAAAGCAACAGCTACAACTAAAGCTAGAACTACAGCTAGATCTATAGAATTTGAAGGCGTAGATGTGGGCGTGTCAGTGAGGAGGAGTGTGAGATACTTAGTTATATAGATGAACAGATATGCAGATAGATCTAGACGTGGCATACGTGGAAAATGCCTGCTATGCTTCAAGTAGAAAGTGATTGTGAGTGAGTGTTTAAATGTGTGTGTGAGTTTGAGTGTGTGTCGTGGGTTGTATATGCCATATAGCCATGCAACATGTTTCTGTCATTATGCAGAGGGGGCGTGTATGGGGTGTTTGAAATAGCGACACAAATTTTATGTTTCTCACTCAATTTGTTTTAGTGTTGAAAAAGTCAACAAATGCATTGCAATTAAATTTTCTTGTTTATTTTAATGGCCTTTATGTTAATTTAAATGCGTCACGCAGTGTCAGCTAATAGGCTGTATTTACATCTGCATTGGCATCTGCATATGCATATGCATCTGTATCTTTAAGATACATTTAGGCACGGACTAACAAGTGACCACAGCGCAAAGCTAATAAATATTTCATAATATCCGAAAGCTCTCTCCTACGCATTGAATTATTGAAATCTATAATGTGTGTGAGTGTGTGTATGAGTGTGAGTGTAACTGTGTGTGTGAGTGTGAGTGCTTAATTGGAAACGGCTATTGAACTGCCACAAAATGCAAACAGTGCGTGCTGATATCAAAAGAGACATTTATGGCAAAGGTTTCGGCCAAAAGCCCAAAGGCAACAAAAGGCAGAGCTAAAACAGACAGAGAGAGAAAGGGAGAGGAAGAGAGAGAAATATATAGAGATAGAGAGTTAATAAGAGAGAAAGAGAGAGAGATATATATATGGTGTTGAACTAAGCGCAAAGGCGGCACTAACCGCAGCCTGAGGGCCGAACGTTGTGTTGCATGCATTTTGATGATGATGGGTATGCAAGTGCATTCATCTGTGTATTCATTCATTCACTCATTCGCATGGCATTGCATTTGGAATCAGTGATAAATTTATTGCATAATTGAATAGCACAAAATCCAGCTGAGGCTTTAAAACCAGTCAACTATTTACATATATTGTACAAATATACATACTATATATTCATATATATATATATATTCATATATAGAGATTGAATACACCTCTATCTACTCAAATGTTTGTTCCCCCCTTAGTTATTTATGGGCTGTGGTAAGCTCCTTTTTGTGTGAATGAGTCGGGGTGTGTTGGTGTGTGTGCGTTTTGTTTAATTAAGTAGCATAACAGTAAACAAATTAATTTCAATATTAACAAAGAAGATTATTGAAAATCTCTCTCATTATTTACAATGCTGAATGACAAAACAAATAAATTATGAATTTTCCAAGTGTGTGCGCCGTTACATTACAATATGACAATAGGGAAGACCCTTTACCCATCCCACTATCATTTACCATACAATGTTTTAGTCAAACAGTTCCGTTCCTTTTGAACAAGTTCCAGTTCCAGTTCTCGTTTCATTTAAGGCTTCCAAAACTGAGCACAAAGCGATCCATTCAAGCGTAAATATTTTGTATAATTACAACTTCGGTTTAGGGGTTTTAATTGTTCCAAAAACACAGAGAAAGAGGGGAAAGAGACAGAGGGAGATAAGAAGGTTTGAGCAACCCACCAGCACCCACATTTAAGCAGATGTTGTTGCTCTTGTTGCCACTTGGCGCTAAACATTTTCTTCAATGTCATGTTGTGGCTTCGGGTGTGAGTGAAAGTGAGTTGTGGAAGAAAGGGGAAAATGTGGGGTTAGGGTTCTGTGGGCACCCTTTGTTTGTTTGCATATGACGGAAATGTAGCTGAAAACTGTGGCTTTACCAATGTGCTAAAGTTGGCTTAGCATATGACAACAGCACAACAAACACTCCCACTCACACTCACACATTCACACACATATAGCAGGGCTTACAGTGAGCACCGTCAGTACGCGCTCAGATCTTTCATTTCACTTCGCTTGTTGAAGGGTTCCGCTTAGTTTGCCTAAATGTTGCCTGTGTTTCTGTTTATCTAGATGTTGATGGCTTGCGATTGTAATACAGACATTTATTTATTTATTACAGCTACAGCTATAGCTTTACCTATGCTTTCTGTATTTGTTTATTATCTAGGACAAATTTCCAACGTTTATTTATAGTTCTCTATAAATGGGTTTGAGCTAAAACTAACATATCACAGCCTACATATGATATGTAACTATCACTTAAATGCGCTCAACCTTTGCCCTTTGAAATATGGCCAAAAATATATATGTTTTCGTTGTCGTTGGGTCAACAGTTTTGATGGGCCAACATTTGACATTCGTCTAATTTGAACAAGCAAACATCTATTCGGTATACATTCACATATATCTGCGCATTTTGAATGGCATTCAATCATTTTAACTATAGTGATTCATTCGCACGACATAGCGATGCCTGTGACCAGCGATTCCTGTTCTGAATTTCAAACATTTTTTACGGTCGAACCCAAAGAGTTAGTCCTCCTGGTATAAATATGCACACATTTTGGATAAAGCGCCAAGTGTCGAAATTACACCAATTATGAAGCCTTTATTAAATGTTTCTCAATAAGATGTATTTTGGAAAGCCCATGATATGTACGTCTATGATTTGATTTCCATTATTATAGGCATATCTTATTTTTATAATGAAGAAAGATACGGACAATTATATAACAAAATAAGAATTTTCTTTGAATGTCAAATAAATACCTAAAGACTAAAATTTTTAGACAAGGCAAAAGTCTATCCAAAGAAGAAGAAATCTTTTCAATAAAAAATTTTATCAAAAAATTATGGAAAAATTTAGTTGTTCTATATTTGATGTGATGTATTTATTTATTGTTTCAATATTTTAAAATTCATTCTTTTATTTTAATTTATTTATATCTTTCAAATAACATTTTGTTAAGTGTATCAAATGTTTCAGGGCAAAACGCGCCGGTTTTATGCACAATATGATATTTATTATTTAAATTTTAAAAGGCTTTTCGTATGTGTATGTGTGTTAGTGCGTTTGTATGTATATATATATGTGTATATGTTGTATATATATAAATTGTGTTTGTTGTGAGTTTTTACTCAGCTCCGGTGCAAATTGAATAAATTTCGTTAATTGTTGTCGCGCACCTGTGTCTGCGTCCTGTTTGAGTGCACCGACTCATATTCTCTCTATCTCTCTACCTCTACCTTTCACACTCTTTGTGTTTGTTGTCTCTCTCTCTCTCTCTCTCTCCCTCTCCCTCTGTCTCTCTCTCTCTCTATCTCTGTGTTGTATTCGTTCTGCCTGAGCTGCCTTAACATATGACCATATAACCATATGGCCACTGGCGGCCGATGATCGTGCGGTCGATTTGTGGCGTATAAAAAATTATTAAGTGGCGCTACCTCTATCTTTCTTTCTCTCTTCTCTCTTTCTTTCTATCTCTCTCTTACACTTTGTCACTCTCTATGCCAGCGTTGTCTGTGTTGCCCTTTGACATGCAATATATAATTTGCCATGTATGCCAGTCGGTCGTATGGTCGTATGGTCGTATGGTCGTATGGTCGTTCAGTCTGTCGTTTGGTCGTCCGTCGCCTGGTTTGGTTTGGTTGTCGTTGCTGTTCTGGCACATCCTGGCATGCTCTGGCTTCTGGCAATTTGTTGTTTTTTGTATGCCAAGCAAGTTTAATTAATTTACATGGAATTTACAACAACAAGTACAACCACGACACATGAAAGTTTAAACGAAAGGTGAAAAATGAATATAATCGAATTGAGCGTTTTTGCCGTAACGCCATCAATGGCGTTCGCTTCATTGTTCATAACTGTGCATGTGCCTAGACATGCCTTTGCGGACGGCCTAACGGTTGACACGCCCCCCCCCAACCTAAGCCCCAAACCCCTGCATCTGAACTCCCTCTCCCAAAAAAAAAGAAAAATCCAAACAGGAAAAGGCAGCGCATGACCAGGCTATTGAGAGGGGGAACAGGTGTAGGTTGGCCAATGGACAACATAAAAAAAAATATATAAAAAATAAAGCTGGGACGGACATTGTAGGCCGCTCCAGCCACGTGTGTTGCATAAAATTTTAATTAATGTCAACTACAAAATATATATATATATATGTATATCTTTCAGTTTCAATGTTTTGCCTAGTTCTCTGAGGGCCTGAGGTTTTGTATACTAGACTTTGTATATATACGAATGGAACTATATGGTATATATGCGTGAATGAACTGCATGTTAAATGCATTTTTGTCATTTTGATGGAGTCATAAAAATTGTAATAAACTTTAATTTCATCGTTATTTCTTTATTTTATTTTTGTTATTGTTCATTTATAGAAAAATCTTTATGCATATTTAACAAGTTGCCCACATCAAATCTCCGAAAAAATATATCTTTTTATTGTTATGTGTGGGAAAGCAAAGTTTTGAAATGACTATGAAAATAGATCTATATATTATATGCATATGGTATATATCAGTTATAACAATGTGCCACTCTAACGCGTTAAATTCGTCTTTAAACTAATCTAACTAATCGTAAAATTTAGTTTTATGCGTATCTATAATTGCATTATATCGCACTACTATCTGATGACTTTTGGTTTTGATTATCTACTCAATAATCAGAACGTGGGTGGGACGAGGCTTATATTTTAATTAAGTGCAATCAAATTTGATTTCCCACTTAATCAAAAGAAATGGTTTACATATTTATAAAGTGGTTGTTGGAATTTTTATATGTTTATTATGTATAATCAAAAATGTTGTATGGATATTTTAGTCAGTAACATATAGATCTTAAACTGTATCATCCTCTTTCTATATAAAATCTATAATCTATTTCTATTTTTCTAGCCATCAGGCTATCCATCTATTTATCTATCTATGTCTATCCATCTATCTATCTACCTATCTATCCACCTATCTATATTTTTTTTATCAATATATATATTTATTTATATATCTATTTATCTATCTATCTATCTAAAAACATATACGTATTTATCTATATATCTTTTTTAATATTTATCTTTCTATCTATTTATATTTTTTCGTTTTTATTTATCAGCATTTGTCGTAATTTTTTTTTAAATTTTCAAATATGAATTTATTTATAGACTGATCTCTACTGTCATCGGGTTGTAAGCTGCTGATATCTAAAGCTTGTCAAGTTTATATTTTTCTACGAATTTCAAATAACTATGAAGCGTGTAGACCCCACAACATCATGACCTTGTGAGCAACCTTGTACAGTTGGGTCAGTAGTCCACATGAATACTGATGTCTACACCCTCTTCAAGTATTTAGGGTGCACAGCAGCTGCGACAGCGACAGCTAGAGCAACGGAAACGGAAGCGAGTGAAGCTTCCTCCCTTAGCAAGTATTTGGGCAAACAATTAATAAAGCTCAATACTGTTAAGTCGCTGTAATAAAGCAAAACCTTAAGTCGCACAATTATAGCCCTAATCCCAAAGTAGAGGAGCGAGGTTACACATAATATAGTATATATATATAGATATATATATAGTGAGAGAGAGAGAGGGAGTGGGTAGGAGAGAGATTCTGTCAAAAGCAGAGCTTCTCATTGCAGATACACTGTGACAAACGCCATTGAATTGCCCGCACATAAATAAAGAGCATAT
Source organism: Sphaerogastrella javana (assembly GCA_037040025.1). NCBI lineage: Eukaryota > Metazoa > Arthropoda > Insecta > Diptera > Drosophilidae > Sphaerogastrella > Sphaerogastrella javana. The sequence continues at coordinate 7,371 of JBANCZ010000180.1, read as the reverse complement.
GAAGCCCTAGATGTACTTGAATCTGAAGCTTTTGCTCATTTAAAAAATTAACTTCGAGCTACCTTAAATGTCCTTTGTATACGAATGTGTGTGTGTGTGTGTGTTTGGCATCGGTGTGTGCGATTTATTGGCTACGCAAGATAAATGGCAAACTGTTTACATTTCCTTTTGCAGTGCTCAATTTTTTGCCTTTTTTCTCCAGAATTTTTTTTCGTTTCATTTCGTTTTTTGTTTTTGTAGTTCACCCTGAAAACTGTTGGCGTAAGCATTTTCCTGACGGTTTTGCTGAAAAGTTTCGGCAGGTTTTTTCCCTGACGTATCTGTCTTTTTTTGCGTTTTTTTTATTCATTTTTTTGTTTTTTTTTTTTGTTTTTTATTTTTAGTCTACACATGCGATAAAAATTGTTACAGCCAAAGCTCAAATAAACTGATGGCAGGGACAACGACGGCGAGCAAAAACATCATTAGCATTACCAAATAAATCACATCCGCTTTTTCAACAACCCAAAACGCTTGTGCCCAGTTCATAGAAAGAGACAGATACAGAGCGAAAGAGAGAGAGAGAGAGAGAGAGAGAGAGAGAGAGAGCAATGGCACACAAACAAAAATATAAGAAAAATAAAAAAGAGCAAAACAAAACAAAAAAAATGATAAAAAAGGATAAAAGCTTTGAACACCGGAGTGCAATAAATTTCTCTCGTGACGAGCATAAAACTTTTTAAACACAACAATGCCAACAACAACAACAGCAACAACAACAACAACATCAGCAACAACAACAACAACACAAACGCATAGCGAAGCGGCAACTTCCGTTTAATGCGACCTACCCAAAAACTCCTCCCCATGGCATAGTAATGCACATGTGAGCAGCGCATACACTGTGGGAAAAGAAGCTACACAAACAGAAAGAGCGAGAGTGGAGTAAGTGGAGTGACCAAAAGGCTGGATGCAGCTTCACAGCATTACACACAAGATACCCTATAAAAGAAAGCCTATACAAACAGAGCTTGGCTGCTAAAGGAGTATAACAAATTTTGCCGCATTGAAGAACATGAGAAAAGTTTGCCAAATATATATTATAAATATTTTGTATAATTTATAAAGAAATTTCTAAAATTTAATTTACCCAATCTATAGCTTACTTACAGGGTATACTGTCGGAAAATGTTATAAAATTTGCAACATCGAGGAGCTTGAGAAAATGCTATATACTTAAAATTAGTTTTATAAATCAATTGACGAATTTATAAAATTTAATTTCGCCGATCTATAGATTATTTACAGGGTATTCTATCATAAAATATAACAAAGTTTACGTGGAGCAAATATTTTATATTTTTTAAATATAATTTTATATTAGATATATATTTATTTTAAAATTATTAAAATTAATTAATTTATAAGATTTAATTTGTTCAATCTATAGCTTGTTTAAAGGGTATACCCTCACTCTATCATTGCAGTGCTTGCATGCTTGCTTTCTTTCCCTGTTTTTATTTGTATGCATCAGTTTGGAATTTGTGGTTTGATCCTGCATCCAGTGGCAGCGCTGCTTGGCCATCCTTCAGTGAGGCGTCGCCGTCGCCGTCGTCGTCGTCGTCACTGATGATAAAGTATGCCAACTGTCCGCCCACATAACCCCCGCCACTCCCAGTCATGCTGTGCGAGTGAGTGAGAAAGAGAGAGAGAGAGAGAGAGAGAGAGAGAGAGAGTGGGCTCTGCCCATGCGATACATCAGCTCAGCAACTTTGCTCAATAAATTTTGTGCACAGCTCAAAGGCGCCCCGCAGTATGCAATGATTTTTTTTATGCCAGGATGCCAGAAATGAGTGGATGCAGGGGAGGGAACAGTGAGTAGTATGGAAGGTATAAAAACAAGTTGCTTACTAGAAGTACAGCCAAAAGGGAGACTAAAAATTATAACAACTTTTTGGGTAACAACATGAAACGTTTACATTGTGGCCAAAGCAAGAAGAAACAAGAGAAAGAGACAGGAGGAGAGAAAAGGATAAAGAGAAAGAGATACAGAGAGATAGAGAGAGAAAGGGAAAGAGAGAGAAAGGGAAAGAGAGAGTAAGGAGGAAGAGTGAGAGAAAAAGAGAGAGAAACAAGGAGAGGGAGAGAGAGAGAGAGAGAGAGATAAGGAGAGATAGAGGGAGTTGTAGATGCAGTAAAGGCCATAAGAGCCCTAGGAACAGTAGAAGCAACATTAGGGGTAGTAGGAACAGTAGGGACAGAGAATGCGAGAGGGAGTGAGAGTGAGGAAGACAGACACAGAGAGAATAAAAGGGAATGGGAGCTGTTGGAGCACTAAGAACAGTAGGAGCAATATGAGTAGTAGGCGCAATAGTAAAAGCTGTGGGAACAGTTCCAGCAGAGTGAGAGAGAGTTAGAAAGAGGAAGAGCAACAGCATTTAGATGAGAGGCCTGTGCGGTTAGGAGCAGCTTAAAAGTGCCGGATAGTTGCCTGTTTAACGATAGGCACCGTACGTTGTTTTCATCCATATGCCGTTGAGGTTCTACTGAAATTTTTATTGTTATCGTTTGCTGTTGCTGCTGTTGCTGTTGCTGTTGCTGTTGCCGCTGTTGCCTGTTGGACTGGCAAAAATCTGCATTGGACGTAAATGTCAACACCCGCACGGCATTGCACCGCTGCCTGTGGCTCCATAGCTCTCTCTTTCTGTCTTTCTCTCACTCGCTCCCTCTCACTCTATTTCATTGTATGCAAGTGTCCTATTATGTGTGTATGTGTGTGTGTGTGTGTGTGTGTGTCTGTGGACTGTTGTGGTGCCGTCTAAACCAGTGCTGCAATCAGCTTGCACTTTTGTGACCTGGCTCGTATCTTAATTTTACACTGGCATCAAACGTACCGAGAAAACAGTTGACAAAGCTGCAAATTGCAGTTTTTTTTTTTGTATTTTTGGTAACAGAGTGCTAGGGCCAGTACTTTCAAGTGCTCCATAGATATTTTTGTGTGTACGTTTGGGGGGGAAGTGGCATCGAATTGTGAAATGGGTCAACCGAAAATAAGCGTAATTCTTGCAGTAGTGATGCTGTTCCTTATGCTGTTGCTGTTGTTGTTGTTGTTGTTGTTGCTGTTGTTTTTATTGTTGTTGCTGTTGTTGCTGTGGTTGCTGTTGCTGTAGTCATCGCCATCATCGTCAACATCGTTGCAGTTGATTGAATACGTGATGTCCATGCAAGAAACAAACTTAAAAGCCCTCTTAAAATCTTCAGCTAAAAATCTCTCTGCTCTCCATCTCAATACTCCAAATGCTACCAATGCTTCAAAATGTCCTAAAACAAAAAAAAAACAATTTCGACAATTCGCTCCACTTGCTTTGGCCTCAGTGGCCTCATGTGCAGAGAGTTCAAATCGAAAGTGGTTTTAAAAACGAAACTGCTACAAAAATGTTTGCACATTTTTAATCAATAAAAAAAATACACACACAGATACACAGAGAGATGTATGTGTGTGTGTGTGTGTGTGTGTGTGAGTGTGAGTGTGCGCTGTCATAGAAAATGAATGACCGCTTGGCGTGTATACAGCATATAGACGAATTCAAAGATATCAAAGCGATGCAGCCTTGAATCTGCCACTCGAAATGAGCCACATCAGTTTTGCCAATCAACATGCAACCAGATCGTATCCAATCAGGCGCGAATTTGCGCTAGAAAACATTTTGATGTGTGTGTGTGAAAATGTTACAGCAGCAACAACAACAACAGTTAAAGCAACAGCAACAGCAACAACAGCAACAGCAGCCAGAAAAGTCTGAATTTTCTTTGGCAAAGCAAATTGCCATAGACAGCTGCAAGATATCTTGCATATATCTATATAAAGACTATTTTAAAGTCTTTCAAATGTCATGATCTAATTCATATAGCGATTGATTTACAGAAGGTCAAATCGTAGCTAAAAATTTGCTATTATTGAATGATTAATATCTATTTTAATCATTTAAAAAATACAAAAAAAAAAATTAAAAAAAAAATTTTATTTCGACTAAATTTACCATACTTTTTTAAAAATTTGTATATATTTTATATTTATTCATATATTTTATATTTATATTTTTTTTTATATATTTTATATTTATATATTTCTTATATTTATTTATTTATTTATTATTTTTATTTATATATTTACTATATTTATTTATTTTATATATTTATATGAAATTTGCATTTATATGAACTATTTATAATGTTGTTTCTAAGTGTCAACTCTTAACTCTTAATTTTTAAAATTTTCAAATAAAACAACGCAAAAAACTCGAATTGTTGCATATTCAATGAACAATTTCTTGAATAAATGTCAAATGGTAAGTTACAAATTGTGCCAAAATATTTGATTGAATTGTATAGATGGGAATAATGTATGTAAATTCATATTAGCATATTATCTAACTGTAAATTTATAATCGATTTAATGACTTCCTACCTTATAAAGTTCAAGTGTTTAAGGCTAATTCAATTTGCAAATGAAAACCTAGACAGAAATACAATAATATTCTAATTACAATAAAGGATAGCAAGTAGGGAAATATACTATATATACAGAAATATACACCGAAACACACATATTAACATGTACATATATATGTAATACACTCAATTTTGTTTGTCTAATAAAAAAAACATGCTATAGACAGATTTTACTGATGGAAAAACATGCAAAATTTTTACATTGAGCTAATCGTTTGGCTTGGACAACTAAAAATTCTAGCTTGAGTTGAAAAAGTGAAAATGTTTTATGCCAAAATAATAGAATACAAAAATAGAAAACAAAAGCAGTCAAAAAGAGAGAAAGAGAGAAAGAGGGAGAATGAAAGAGAGAGAGAGGGGGGGAAGAGAGAGATAGGGAGAACACACAATAAATTGGCATAGAAATGTACAAGTGAAATTTTCGTTAGAATTGGCGATGCATAAAGCATAAGATTTATTTTTCTAGGTGCTGTGTGTGTGTGTGTGTGTGTATATATGTGTTTGTGTGTGCCATTCAATTATATTGTATATGTATATATGTGTGTATGTGTGTGTATGTATGTCGTATTCATTTATCAAAAATAATATATTAAATTGCCAACATTGAATGATATTTTAATTTGCATCTCTGTCTCTGACTCTGGCTTCTGTTTCCTTTTGAATAAAACATTCAAATGTCTATATAAATGTGTGTACATATCCTTCTCCCTCTCAATCTCTAGCTCGCTCTCTCTCTCTCTCTGTGTGTGTGTTCTAGGGAAACATTTTGTGCTCTGGCTCTTATCTTTATTTATTCAAAAGATAATTTTATGTGTTCCGCAGTCGAAGCATAAAATTACTATGTCGAATATTGTTTGAGCAAATAAAAACGGCAGAGACACATGCAAAGCAGCCTCACATTCAGCGCCAAGGGCGGTGAGGGGGCGTGGCATGTGTTAGGGCGGCGAGAGAGAGACAGAGAGAGAGGGAGACAGAGACAGAGAGAGATAGAAAGAGTGGGAATGAGTGAGGAGACTGCGGCTGATATACATGCAAGTAGCATCACCAAAAAATGGCTGCCTAACTGCGTGTGAGCATGTGTGTGTGTGTGTGAGTGTGACTGTGAGAGTGACTGTGTGTGTGCACAGGAAATGCTATGTAGCAAGGACTATGAAACGGAAACGGCATCAGCCTGTGAACAGTTAAGTTGAGTTGAGTTCAGTTTTCGGTTTGGTCTCAGCCAGAACAGTTCATTTACATTTATATGGTCTGCTTACAATGTTAACGCTCATGTATGGAGTCTGCATGCATGCATAGATACAATCACACACACACATACTCACACACACCAAATATGCGCCCACGCCCCCCCCCCCAAAAAAAATACAGTTTGAGAGTCAGAGAGTCACATTGTCTATTTGATTGGCTGTCTGTCTCTCAGTCTGTCTATTCTTTCTGTCTTATTGTTTACTGTCTGTCTGTCTGTCTGTCTATCTGTCTCTCTGTCTCTTTGTCTATTTGCTTTATCGTTTGCTTTTGCCAGCTGATAATCTTTATTGCAGTGAAATATTTAATTTAATAAAAGCTTTACCAGCCGCCCATCAAACATGGAAAAACAAAAAGAAACGAATCAAAAAGAACAAAGAAAAAACCCTTTCAAATGATATTATACAATTTATTTAATTTATTGCCTTCAAATCTATCGAATTTGCTGCTGCGATTTCTCACTCTCTCATTCTCTCTCTCTCTCTCTCTGTCTCATCATTTAAATGATGATAAGCATGCATAAAATATGCCGAAAACAATAACAAACACACAAACAAACTCACACACACACACGAATAAAAACACACACAACACAGGCACAACAGGCATACATGCACAAAATGTGCAGCTGAATTAGTGATGCCAACTTTGTTTATATATATAAAGCTAAAATTCCTTTAAAAATCTAAAAATCACAATGCAAGTTTTTAAATATATGCTTAAAAATATAACTTCATCATCTTCAAACTAAAACACTTTATTCTATATTTACAATATTATTATTAGCACATTTTGACATTTTTTTGAACGGCTGAAGACTTTAAAAAGCGGCAAATCTGTCCGGAAAAAGGCTAACATTGCATCACTGAGAAGCATAGTAATCACTTGCCTTGCAAAACGAAGTTGAGCGTAGTAGCGACACACACACAAACACCCGTCGATATTCGTTCAGTTCGTGCGCTCGGCTTCGCATTCGGCTTGGCGATCGTCGTGTTTCACTCTCTGCCATTGGCACTCGTTAAGTTCCGTTAATCCTTCTACTTACATCACTCTCTCTCTCTCTCTCTCTCTTTTACACTCTATCTATCTGAGTATCTTAGAGTTTGTGCTGCTTTACTTATGCGCACTTCAGTCTCGCTTTAACAGCGAAGTAAAGCAGGTCGGTGGGGTATTCGCTGTTGTATTTTTTGCTTTTGACATTTTGTGCATTACCCTATATATGCTATTATTTATGACTTTCGATAAAATTAATAACAATGCACTATGTTTTAGTTTTTTTTTTAACAAAAAACCTAATTAGTTCTATTGTGCCATTCTATTCATAGTGTACATTTACTTGTTATTAATCATTAATTAAAATTAGAAATTTGCCTAGTTATTGTTTTACAATGAATAAACATTTTTTATATATATGCCCGCTGGGGGCCACCATATAAGCAAAAACTAATTATTGTTTTTAATTGTGCAAAATTCTAAACACTTTTTTCCACATTGTTTTTTCGTTAAGTTTTTTTTATGTATTAATATAGAATTTAAATTTAAATACAAAATTGTAAGCCCTTTCATAAATTACAAGCGCATAAATAATGATGCTACCCACATAAAATATATATATATATATATATACTATATATG